>VZTG01001067.1:1923079-2139392 GCA_013397845.1 Melanocharis versteri
AATAGCCATTAAAAATTGAAGAAATCTTATTAGAACATGTGTGCTTTGTTGTCAACTCATGGTCTGCTTGCTAATGTTTTTATCATGTCTACAAGCCATAATCCTTTGTGGACAGCACACTCCTCCGCTGGACTCTGTACCCTTAAAGAAAATGCTAGTTCTGGTCTCAGTTACATTTTAATTTTAGAATAAAATAAGAAAAAGGATTTCAGGTAGGTAGAGAAGGGTGTACAAGAAAGTAAGTACAGTGTAATAACTAACCAGATCTGCACAGTTACCAGACATCCTGGAAAAGAAGGCTATAAGTGTCTGTGTGTGTGTCTGTCTGTTTGTTGGCATTACTCACAAGAATCAATAGTATATATTCTTCTAAAGAGTGCAGTTATCTTAAAGCTGCATAAGTTCACATACCTGCTCTCAAATTATATTTGTTGGAGAATGGAGAGAATTTTGTTGTTTTATTTAGGCCTCACAGCACGAAAGCAAAAGGCTTTTTCTTGGAACAGATCCAAAATGGTGTAAGTATATGGTACTTCATGTCTCTATTCCATGTTTTTCAGTATTTCCCCCACCCCAGCTGTGTATCACAGAATAAACGGTCTCCTGTGTATAGGGGGTCTGGAGGGGAGAGATATGCCAAGCTAAAATGCAAATTGGCAGATCTCAGTAAATAAACATTACTTCTTTATTTTAGTCTTCACTGGTTCATCCCGTGGGATAGCTTTTTCCTCCCACTCTGCATTGCGAAGAAATTGTATAGAAACTTTCCTTTTGTCCAGTTCTGTCAGCATTGCTTTCTTTCAACAGAATGACTCACTGTTGATCTGGATTCCCTGAGTATGGTATCACAGTTCTGTGAACAAACTTGCTCTCCTGTTAGCCTGACATCATCTTTATTACGAGTTTCTTGTCACTGACATTAAACAGGACAGGCCAAAGGAGACTACCTGTGTCTCGTCATTTCAGCAGCACTTTGACAGTATGCTTAGCACACTTTCTACCGTATTTTTCCTTTGACCCCATTCCTCTTCTGAGAAAGCTATATACTAAGTCGAGCACTCCATGGGTATCAGTTTTTTTCAGCTAGCTCCAGTTAGGATTTATATCCATCGCATTTCAGCTCAGGGCACAGAGGCAATATATTTGCACGTCTATTAACTTCTGTGGAAGAAAATGTCTCATCAAAGTAATGCAATTCACAGTTAAACTTCCTTTCTCTAATGAGGACTGCTTTTACTCACTTCTGTCATCCCTGAGCTCCATTGCGCGTGCTGGTCTGGAGGGCCATGCTGGTCTGAAGTCTCATTTCCAGAAACCAGCAGTTGCTCCAGTGTAATTTACTGTAAGGCAAGGAACCTCTCTTTCCTTTTCCTCTTTCCTGCTGTGGACAGGGACACCTTCCACTAGACCAAGCTGCTCAGATCGCATCCAACCTCCAGGTTAAACACCTCCAGGGACAGGACATCCACAACTTCTCTGTGTAACCTGTGCCTGTGCCTCACCACCCTCACAGTAAAGAAGTTTTTCCTAATGTTTAATCTAGATCTAAGTCAGATCTCAGTTTTTTAGTTGCTGCCAGTCTGAACTTTGGAGAGAAGAGCTGCAGATGATAGCCTTGGTGGGTGACCCATGTCTGGTGATGGAAGTGTCTGTTCTTAGGCTGGTTATGAACAAGGTGTTTTCAACAGATTGCACATCAGCTGATGCCGTCTGCAAATGCCTTAAATTGATACATGGAGTCTTGTAGGACATAGTTTTGTAGAAAGATTTTATTAAAATCACTCTATCAGATGTAGGAGAAATGCTTTACAATGTTTTTTTTGTGAACAGTTCATCGAAACCTATAGAAGGAAGATTACTCTGCACTAAATACTTGAAGTTTCAAACTTAGACAGCTGAACTTCAGTTCCTAAATGGGGCCTTTGTTCCTGAATATATCTGGTTTGTGTTTGAACACTACTGCATCTTAAAGTAATTCCAGTTCATTAACAGGAATTATGTTTTGTTACTTAAATGATACAGTTAAAAATAAGACTTTATGGAAGATCCAGGTAAATATATTCTCCTTTATTCTGAGTAATTTTTCTTCTAAAGGCTTTTGTGGTATAGATTTAAGTTTTTGTATGAAGACAACTTTAGGAATGTTCTCTTACTAGATTTCAAAACAGCAAAGCAGGACATTAGTACAAAAGTTGTTTTTATGTATCTGAGAAGTAGACTGATACAGATGTTACAGTAATTAACCTCATTACTCAATCAGTGACCCCTTGTATTGAGCCTAGAGAGCAGAATTAGGTGTTCACATAACACAGGAACACTTCTGAAATATATGGAAAACTCTAATTCTGGCCAATAAGGAAGTTGAAATACTGTACTATAGTGTGTAGGAATATGAAGCTATATTTCATTATACAAATCTCAGAATCCTGAATGCAGTTAACCTTACTAAACTTGGATCTGCTATGTGAACCCTAACCTAGTAAAGCTACCAGTCAGAAAAAGAGAACCTTAGAGGAAGTGTACTGAACACACACGAAATATGTTTTTCTAGGGTGAATAAACAGCAACATGGTTACAAGGTTATTTTCATGTTTCCCTCTTATATGACTAATGATTTTTTTTTAATTATTGAATGGGGCTTTCATATTTCTCAAGATATTCAAGGACCTCCCACTCTCAGAGTCCTTAGAGATTTGCAGCCAGTCTTACTCAGAGGACATTCCAGACTTGTCACTGCACAGCTGCTCTTGGCAGTCAGCCCTCCATGCAACGGCTTTGCCAAAGCATTGCTTGGACCCCCCAACCACTCTGCTGAAACAATAGTTAATACTATGACTATCGCACAACTGCTAAATATTTTTTGGCCTTAGAATTAATTTTGATTATTTCAGTTATAAAATGTGATGTATTTTTGACATCACAGGATTTACTTCTCCAGCCTACCTTGTTAGCTGACATTGATGTCTTATATTCCAGACCTAGGCTGCTAGGCAGCATAAGCTTTAAAGTCTGGCTTGGTGATAAACAAGTTTCATTACATTTGTTTAGCTGCATGTTTGTGGGAGTTATCTACTTTGGAGAGTCTTCCCTTTGTGAATCTCCAAAGTACTTGCTTCAACTATCAATGATGTAAAGAAACAGAATAATAAACCTTACTTGAAAGAGGTTTCTTTTCCTTCCATATTGAATTCAATCGTGGTAATTCCATGTGTCTGGTCCCAAAGTATTTGATTCCAACCACTGAAAGGCAAAAAGATGTATATTTCTTTTTGTCCTCTTCTAGATTTCATAGAATGGTTTGGATTGGAAGGGACCTTTGAAAATCGTGTAATCCCATCCTTTTGTCATGGGCAGGGACACCTTACTCAAAGCCCCATCCAACCCGGCCTTGAACACATAAACGTACATACTTCTCGTTCTGTGTGAATGTCAAGAAGTTTGATGCAGGTTCTTTTGAGACATAAGAAAGAAACAAAACCAACAAACCGAACTAGATTGGAAATAATCCTTGAAAAAGCTACGCTAGGGGTCGGAGGTCTTGGGCATTTCCAACGTCTATTCTTTGTAATTTTTAACGTCCTCCAAGGCTGGAGCATTTGGAACCAAAACACTGGGGATTCTTCCTCTACAAGTAAAAAATGCCCTGTAAAAAGTGGCAATAATGCTTTGAGAATTTTCAACATAGTTTAATTACAAAATTTATATAGATTCTGCTCTTCTTAGTACAAAACAAACTTTCTGGTTTATTTGTTTATTTTTATTTGCTTTAAAGTTAATGTGGTCCAAGTAGAAAGAGAGACCAGAGAGACCTCAGAAATATTTTCTGCCTCTAGCAAGAAGAGCACAAGGCTGTAACACTGAAATCTTGCTCCCTACTAGTATGGGTCAAGGGATTATAAATGGCCCTTACTGAGCAACATCCCCCAATGCACTATACTATGATATACTACAAAAACTATGAGGGTATCCTTAAGTGCTGGGAATCCATGTCTGCCTCTTTGTTCCTTGTTTCATCTGTCTGTTCCTCTGCCATGGGTTTCATACCTGTCCTGTGTTCTAGTCATACAGTAGAGGGTTTTTTTTAAGGCCAAACTCAAGTTAACATTTCAGGAAAAGATCAATTTTTATTGTGAAAGGATTTTTTATCAACACTGATTTAAACAGTTGTTCTAGGGGATGTCTTAGACAATATTGATTGCTGTGCAGTAAATGTCTTTAATGGCAATTACTGAAGCATATGTGAGCTTCTGAAGCTGGAAACTGAAATTCAAATTCTTCACAACTGTTAAGAGGTTGCATTAAACCTTTTTCTCAACTGCTATAGTACCATTGTCTTCATTTTTTCTTAGTACCTTAGTATCTTGCATATGATTATGTTAGTTTCACAAGCTATAGAATGTAAACAAATTCTAAATCTGATGAACTCTTAAAAAAAATTTATACAATTTCATAGAATTTTTATTTTTCAGCATGGACCTATTAAGGCTTACCTTCCAGTAGTATTCTGCCTGTGTCATTTGGATCTTACCCAATCAGCTTTTGAACTTTCCTGTTGTAGTAGTAAGATCAGAAATCTGGCATAAAGAAAGTGATTCTTTTTATTTCCTTTGCTCAGATTACAAGTGCTATAAGTTTATTCCCTAACCATCTCCAAATTTTCAGCTCTAGCACCAACCCAAATGGAAAACCATGGTATGAAAAATGAAAAAGACAAACAATACCAAGAATAAATTTCTCCAAAACAAATTTTAGTTCACTTAGAACAGCATGACTCAACCTTCCCTGATAGAAAGTTTAGTGACTCTTTCACAGGGGAATCAGAAAATTCTCAGAATGTACTTTTATACCACCTCCTGTAATGTAGGATTTTTTTCCTTATACAACTTGTCCTGTTTGTCACTCACAACTTCCAACCCATGATTAAATATGCCTGTTTATTGACTCAGCCAGAAAGAAACCCACGGGCCTGCTACGTAAGTGACCTTTTACAGCTGTTCTGAGGTCTTTGTTGTTCTGACTTCAAGTCTGAAACACAACAGATGTGTACTGGAATTCCTCTCATGCTTTTTAATATTATTATTATTATTATTATTATTATTATTATTATTATTATTATTATTATTATTATTATTATTATTATTATTATTATTATTGATATCATTTAAGTCTATGAAGACATTGAACAGAATAACTCTCTAAACCGCAGAAGACTGGAGAGTTATCTGAAGTGTTGCAAACTACTTTTCATTCTTTATGGAAAAGAACACAGAGTAAGGCTATTTTGTCTCCAAATCTTAAGTGGTTCCTTCAGGCTTTCAAACAGGTGCAGTTGGTAAATTTCAAGCAAACAAAAGAAAAAAGTTAATTGTATCACCCAATTACAGAATTACAGAATGGATAAGGTTGGAAGAGACCATTGGAATTCATCGGGTCTAATCTCCCTGCTCAAGCAGGGTCCCCCAGAGTACGTTATTGAAGATGCTGTCTAGATGGCTTTTGAGTATCTCCATTTAGGGAGACTCCACAACTTTTCTGGGCACCTGTTTCAGTGCTTCGTCACACTCATGAAAAAGAAGTTCATCCTCCTGTTCAGGCAGAGCTTCCTGTGCATCAGTTTCTGCCTGTTCCCTCTTGTACTGTTGCTGTGCACCACTGAGAAGACCCTAGATCCATCCTCTTGACACCCTCCCTTCAGACACTGATTGACATTGACGAGGTCCCCTCTCAGTCACCTCTTCTTCTGGCTAAACAGGCCCAGCTCTCTCACANATTATTATTATTATTATTATTGATATCATTTAAGTCTATGAAGACATTGAACAGAATAACTCTCTAAACCGCAGAAGACTGGAGAGTTATCTGAAGTGTTGCAAACTACTTTTCATTCTTTATGGAAAAGAACACAGAGTAAGGCTATTTTGTCTCCAAATCTTAAGTGGTTCCTTCAGGCTTTCAAACAGGTGCAGTTGGTAAATTTCAAGCAAACAAAAGAAAAAAGTTAATTGTATCACCCAATTACAGAATTACAGAATGGATAAGGTTGGAAGAGACCATTGGAATTCATCGGGTCTAATCTCCCTGCTCAAGCAGGGTCCCCCAGAGTACGTTATTGAAGATGCTGTCTAGATGGCTTTTGAGTATCTCCATTTAGGGAGACTCCACAACTTTTCTGGGCACCTGTTTCAGTGCTTCGTCACACTCATGAAAAAGAAGTTCATCCTCCTGTTCAGGCAGAGCTTCCTGTGCATCAGTTTCTGCCTGTTCCCTCTTGTACTGTTGCTGTGCACCACTGAGAAGACCCTAGATCCATCCTCTTGACACCCTCCCTTCAGACACTGATTGACATTGACGAGGTCCCCTCTCAGTCACCTCTTCTTCTGGCTAAACAGGCCCAGCTCTCTCACACTTTTCCCCATGAGAGAGATGCTCCAGCCCCCTAATCATCTCTGTAGCCCTCCATTGGACTGTCTCCAGTAGTTCCTTATCTCTCTTGTGCTGAGGAGCCCAGAACTGGACACAGCACTGCAGCTCAGGCCTCACCAGGGCTGAGTAGAGGAGCAGGATCCCCTCCCTGGACCTGCTGCCAATGCTCTTCCTGATGCAGCTCAGGATCCCATTGGCCTTCTTGGCCACAAGGACACACTGCTGGCTCATGGACAGTTTGTTGTGCACCTCAGGACCCCCACGTCCCTCCCCACAGAGCTGCTCTCCAGCAGATCAGCCCCCAGTCTGTGCTGGTGCCTGGGTTTATTCTTCCCCAGGTGCAGGACCCTGCAGTTGCCTTTGTTGAATTTCAGGCAGTTCTTCTCTGCCCATCTCTCCAGCCTGTTGAGATCCCTCTGCCGGGCTGCACATCCCTCTGGGATATCGGCCACTCCTCCCAGCTTTGTCATCAGTGAACTTGCTGAGGAGGCATCTCCCCTTCATCCATGAAATCAATGAATAAATTAAATGATATTGGGCCCAGTGTTGAACTTTGGGAGGCATCACCTGTGACAAGCCTCTAACTAGACCCTGTGCCCCTGATCACAGCCCTCTGAGCTCTGTCGTTCAGCCCGCTCTCAAAACACGTCATTGTCCACTCATCCAGCCCATAGCTCCTGAGCTTCCCTGTGAGGATATCACGGGAGAGTGTCAAAAGACTTGCTGAAATCCAGGTAGAAAACATCCACTGCTCTCATCTATCCAGTTCTCCCATTGTAGGAGTCAATCAGGTTGGTTAAACACAACAGCTGAATCTCCAGGAAAAAAAGTTTAACATCTAGGCAAATGTAGGATGTATTAGGAGAGGCACTTTCAAGGGAATGTATTAATTTTTTTTCCACACAGCCTGGATTACATATCCAAAATGAAAAAATATGTACAGTTCTGCTCTCCCATGTTTGTGGAAACTTAGGTAACGGCAACAAAATTACACAGTTTATCAAATATAGATAAACAGAAGTAGAGAAGATGGACAGTTCTTTTCTTGAAACACAGCCAGAATAAGCATCTGTGAGGAGGAAGGAGACATACAACACGAAGAATAAAGCATGAATTTAGACTAGAATTTAAAAAGTTTCTCACTCTCAAAGAAGTGAGTTTCTGAAATAACCAATGAGAACATAAGGGGAATAAATATGATGCAGTTGCCTTTATTGCAGTTACATAGATTTGCTGAGGTTTTTAACTTTGTATTTGTGTAATATAAATGGAAAGCAAGGAAAAGGTTAAAAATGAAAGTTTACAGGAATGTGCCTCAGAATTTTTTAAACAAGCATGCTTTATTTCTTAGGAATGAGGAGTAACATGGAAAAGCTTTATGTAAATATGCAGAGTTAAACACTAAGCCAGTAGCTGTTCCTTCACTGGAAACCTGAAAAATGGCAAAATTAACATAAATATTACCTGCAGGAAAAGTGTATTAATCTAGATTTACACAGCACACTTTTATGTCAAAGGATCTTTAAAATCTCTTTAGACCTTACCAAACTAATGGCCTGTGTGAAAACCTAACTATCCAAATTGAACTACACTCATATTTAGGAAAGGTTCTCCTGAAGTTCCTGGTTTCTGTACCCACGAAGATAAAAACTACTCTGAGTTTGTGCAGTCTATAAACTTTAAAAACAAGTTTGTACACTCTTTTCTTCTTTATTAGACTTGCCATAATCCTGCAATCCCCTTTTTTTGAGATGGAATATGAAGATTTAATCAAAATGTGTAAGGTGAAGATGTACCATTACTTTAGACCATAGAGTTGTCTACTTTTTCCCCATTAATTCCTGACTCATTCCTTGTAAAGTCTGACATCTTATTTGGTTTTTTGTCAGCAGCTGAACATGAGAAGAGGTAATCTCTGACCATGCAGTTAAAGCTTTGAATGTTACTGCACAGACTTGCCGACATATGGTTTTCATGGTAATTTTACTTTTTCCCTTTCCTTTTCACTCCTTGTTTGTAAATGATACAAAATCAATTCTTGTTTGTCTTGGTATTAAGTTAAGCCACAAAAACTGGAAGGATTCCAGCACTGACCAAGGTTCCCTGTCTTTCTATAATACTCAATACAAAGGTTCTTAATCTCTCAGATTTCCAGTGTTTCCTAAATTCTGATTTAAATCTAACTCACAGGCATTTGAGGCCTTTAAGAAAAACTTTTAAAAATGGCAGCTTGTTTTTGACTCACAACGAAATATGATATATGCTATTTATTTACTTATTTATTTAGCCATGGGTTTACCTGTGCTGCAGTAGTCTCTGGGAACACCAGTCAGATGCTAGCCAATGTATGGAAGTAGAAAACAAGGACCCAAACACCTCAGAAGTCAAGGGGTGGGAAAAGAGAGGCTGTTGAAGAGAGATTACTGGAGAACTGAAAGGGGTCTATCAGCCAGTATCAGGACAATGGCTGTTGACACAAAGTACCAGTATAAACAAGCAAGATGAGATCCATGGCAAAGAACATGAATGCAGGAGCACTCCTAGGCCAGACAAGGTAACTGCAAATTAGGAAAGGTGGTTAGACAGTATGAAAATAGGAACAGGAATGGTGAACAAGGGAGGATGTGGAAGGAAAAGTGTGAAGTCAAGTAATGTGAGAAGAAGGTAATAAAAGAAGGGTATGGGAATGGGATCTCAATGTTTGCAGCTGAGAAAGGAAAGGATGATTGAGATAAAAAGCAAGAAGCCATCGAGTTTAATTTCACAAAATATAGGGAGACAGGGAGGATAGAGTGATGAAGAGAAACAAATGGGATCAGTATGGGGAAGAAAGACAGAGGGAGTCTTTAAAAGACTGTCCAAGTATCAACTGTGGGACGTGTCAAAGGAATATGAGCACACTGTGAAACTTTTAAAAACTGGGCAGCACAGTGAAGGTGCTCCTGTGCAGACCTGCTAGGAAACTGTTTTTTCAAGCATAATTTTCCTGTCCATGACTGAATCATATTTTTCCAAGTTGAAGAGAAAAAAACCGGAGATGTTTTCTTGAGACTCTAACTGATGACAACATATTTACTGAACTTCTCACAAAAATCATCACATAAATATTTGACTCTGATTGTGATTTCAGCAAGTTTATTTCCAAGAGTTTGATTTATAGATAAAATTTCGTGTACTGAGACTCCAAGCAAAACAACAAAACTGAGATTATATGAGAGACAAAGTTATTAGGCTTTGTTGTAACGTATTATTTGCAGCTACCATTTTTTTATTTTTAGGATATAAGTCACAGAAACTAAATGAAGCTGCAGAAGATCCTTTCAGTTTTAATGATTTGAATTTCAATATTGACTCCTGCTCCCCCGATAAATTCCTTGCTGCAGATTTTAGATATAAAGTTCTGCAAAGCAATGCAAAACCTGAATACTGATGAATTTATACATTTAAAGTAATGTGAGACTATTCAGGACAACATAAATGTAGAGTACCAGTTATAGTCTGATTTACGCAATTGCATAATGCTGAGACTTTGTTTATATCTGTGGAGTAAATTCCTGACTTATAAAGGAGAACTGAATCAATTGAAACATTTCTAACTTTTTCCACAGTCATATTTTTAGAAAATAAACTGCTGGCCATAACAAGGAATGCAAGGAAATGAACAGGTTCCATCTTCCATCATTACAGAGCTGAGCTGTCTGCTTGACAGCTGAGCTCAGATTTTACTTGTCACTAAACTTGAGGAAAATAAGTGTAAAATATATTAACTCTTTCGCTTTCTACTTCTTTTGGATCAAAATCTCATTGCTTTAAAGTAGTGTTACTGAAACATTTTGAATCACAAGACTGTAATATGTGTCCTTCTTGAAATCAGTTCTAATTCTAGCAGCAGCTGAAAGAAGTGTAATTTCAGGACTGTGAACTGGTGCAGCTGAGATTATAAACTGGCACCATACATGTTCTTTCTAGTGCATGAAAGCCAGTGAAAGTTTTCTCTGGCTAAGGACATAGTATCCAACATGTCAGGACCTCATCCTGGCTTTGCTCTTTGTGCATTTTGCATATTCTTTTTACGAGTTGCCACAGAACACGTTTGAGGACCCTATTCTTTCTAAAAGACTGAAGAAACCTTTCAAACACTGCTAGTAGGCAATATATTTTCCTACTTCTTCAAGTCATCTAGTTTTAATATAAAGAACATTTCTTGTAACTTGTAGGAAATAAAGGGTGATGATCTGTAATTTTCGCAGCCCTACCATATAGGAAGCAGTCAGTTAATATGAGAGATGAGAAGTTTTTACTCTACTGCTAAATGAAAAACAAGGGCGGGGGAACTCGTTGTCCAGACACCGGACTGAACAATATTTGGGAAGCAAGCTCTACATAAAGTAAATTGGATATACTAATGTACAAGCTTGGTAAAGGAATCCTAACTGTGTATATAAAATATTTCCTTGATGGATAGTCAGCAGCTCTGGTTTCTGTTTAAATTCCTCCCTCCACAGTCATGCATCTAGGAAACCAGATTGGAAAAGATTCATTTCTGGCACTACCAGATTTGCTGGAATAAACAGAAACACATTTACTGTGAAGAAATTCTTTCTGAAAGAGGCACCGATGTTGTCATGTCAGATGGGAAAGACGCTGTTAGTCTGTGTCAGACCCTCCAAAGAAAGGGTGGCTGAAAAGGTCAGGATGCACTGAAGCATGATGTTTTGTTTTCCCGGAACATACCACCTACTTAACATGAAAAATTACACCAAGCTTGAGTATCAGACGTGTGCAAGTGGCAATGCTTCATCATTTGGCACAAACATCTGATATATGTGGCCTGGAAATGTCCATAAGAGCTATTCCTGCCTTGAATGAACCCAGAGGAACACTGCTCCCTACAGGGAAAATAAGGACCTAGAATGGCCTTGACTAGTGTAACTACAGTATCCTGACATGTCTGTCTCATTTTGCCAACCTATTTTAAAAAATAAGCAACAAGTCATTGAAGAAACTGCTTTTGTATTTGAGAGACTTTTTTCTCCTTAATAACCAAACAAAGGGGATGAAGTTTTTAAGAAAGGTATCTAAATAAATTAATTGATGAACATGCTCACTTTGGTGCTTGCAAGACAGTAGACAACTGCTCATTGAATAAATGCTAGAGTAAAAGGAGGGTTTAACTAGGAATTGTTTTTGTGCGAAGCTGTAGTTGTAGTAGTGGAAAAAACAAATTTTTTGGATACACAAAAAAAATTAATAATTGGCATATAAAGAAGAAAAATTTTAGTTAGTTTATTGAAGACATTGTTAAATGCCACAGTTTATTATAAAACATGAAAGAAAACATGCTTCAACAAACCACAGTAAAAGAGAGATAATAATTTCTTACATTACAAACTTTTGAAATACTTCAGTTACTGCTTCTTTGGAGCAAGTATTTCCTCCTCCATCTTTAACTTTTCAGTAGGGCAAAGGTACTGCAAAAATAAGTTAGATAAGCGGCATTAAAACAGTACATAATTCCCCGACAAAACATAAGAGAAGAAAGAGACGCAAGCTTGGAATCACACAACAAGCCACCTCAATGTAACCTGCAGTCACTAGAATAACAGATATTTTTGCTGTGCATAATTTTTCATAATTAAAATAATACAAATTAAGACAGGCTAAACTAAAAGCCTCGAGTTTCTTGGATTTTCATATAATGTCAAATTTGGGAAGCATTGCTTCTTACCTAAGGTGAACAAAGAAGTACAGAACCTACATCCTCCTGGAAGCTATGTTAAGGCACATGGAAAATAAGGAGGTGATTGATGACAGCCAAAATGGCTTCACTAAGAGAAAATTGTGCCTGACAAATTTAGTGGCTTTTTACAGGTGCTGTGACAGTGTTGGTGGATATAGGAGGTAACTGATTTCATCTGCTTGGACTTGTTCAAAGCATTTTAAACTGCCCCACATGACATCTTTGTCTCTAAACTGGACAGACAGGCCTTTGATGGATGGACCAATCAGTGGATAAAAAATCTGGATGGTCACACTCAAAGAGTTGTGGTCAATGCCTCTAAATCCAAGTGGAGACCAGTGAGGAGTGGATGTTCCTGAGGGGTCGGTACTGGGACTGGCGCTGTTTAACCTCTTTGTTGATGTCATGGACAGCGGGACTGAGAGCACCCTCTGCAAGTTTGCTGGTGACACTGAGCTGTGTGGGGCAGTTGACACGCTGGAGGGATGGGATGCCATCCAGAAGGACCCGGACAGGCTCAAGAGGAGGGAAACTCATGAGGCGTGAAACTCATGAAGTTCAACAAGGCCAAGTGTGAGGTCCTGCTCCTGGGTCAGGGCAATCCCAAACATGGGTACAGGCTGGGTGGAGAATGGATTGAAAGCAGGTCTGAGGAGAAGGACTTGGAGACATGAAGTGATGAGCAGCTATGCATGACCCGGCAGTGCCCATTTGCCGCCCAGAGAGCCAACCACATTCTGGGCTGCATTAAAAGAAGTGTAGCCAGCAGGTCGAGGGAGATGATTTTCCCATTCAGCTGCTTTCATGAGACCCCATCCGGAGTAGTGTGTCCCACTTTGGGGCTCTCTACATAAGGACAACACGGATTTCCTGGAGCATGTCCAGAGAAAGGTCATAAAGATGACGAGTATCGAAACACCTCTCGTATAAAAACAGGCTGAGAGAGTTGGGTTTATCCAGCCTGGAGGAGTGAAGGTTAAGGGGACACCTTACTGCTGTCTTCCAATACCTGAAAAATTACACAAGAAATCTGGAGTGGGACTTTTTACATTGGCATGTGTGGATAGGACAAGGGGGAACGGTTTTAAAATGGAGGACGGTGGGTTTAGATTAGATGCTAGGCAGAAATTCCTTACTGTGAGGGTGGGGAGACACAGGCACGGGTTAACCAGAGACATTGTGGATGCCCCATTCCTGGAAGTGTTCGAGGCCAGGCTGGACGAGGCTTTGAGCAACATAGTCTAGTGGAAGCGGGTTGGGAACTAGATGATCTTTAAGGTCCCTTCTGACCAAAATGTTTCTATGAGTATTTCAGTTCTTCAGTATGAAGAAAATTTTAGTAATGAATGGGACCAGCAGTTATTTGAAATCTACACAGAATAGCTGAGCAAATTTAAAAAAAATATGTATTTGTTTATTATATCTCAAAAATACCATTTTTATAGTCCTTATTTCCATGTCATTGTTGTCCTCCATTGAGTAACACACTGGAGGTTATATAAATGTCACTTTAATATTGAAATCAGATGTATGTATGTAGATGTTTTTGTTAGATACTGGCTACCATATATTTATAGCAAGATCACTTATATTTCCAAGAAATAAAGGAAAATGTATGGAAAATTTAAGACAAATGTTTCTTGGGTTACTTTTATCCTTGCAATTTTATTCATTTTAGCTTTTGAGCAGGTAGAAGCAAGAAGTGTAACTAACCTTCAACTCTGGTCAGCTCTGGCAATATCTGGAGTACGACCTCATATAAGAACAGATGTTTTATAGTTTTTTATTATCTTCTTGTAGTTTTTTACTCAATGACCAGCTAAAAGCAATAGCCATTTTACTGATCTGTGTTCCAGATATTTTTGGTTTTGTGTTTTATGACATGAATAGAAACAGCCAAATCTATAAAAGGCCTATAATAAACTACTAGTCCGTGCCATTGTCTAAGATCATCTGTATTTCTCCCATTAATAATATATCTCAAACATTCCAAAAAAATGAAAAAGGTTGTTATCCTACCTCAAATCAGAATAGATTATTTTAGTTCCCTCAGCTGGAGAATGGATGGAAGTATTTCAGAAGCTCTCAGCTTCTATACTGTAGAATGGATAGCTATTTCAGTGCATGTTCTGTTGAACAAGACAAAACATACTTCATCTGGTACGTGGGGATGCTGATGTTACATGGTTTGTCTGATGTTTTGTTTTTTAACAAACAGTAAGAGCTTCTGTATTTTTTACTGTTGGCTTGGATGCTACTCCTGGACACAAGCTAAATTTTTTGGTGGTTTTTTTTACCTATTTACTATATTGTAACTCAGAAGCAACATGACAAGAGTAGCAATTTCTCACTTGTTTTACTCCTCATTAGTATTGTAACACTTCAGTAATGTTCTTGTGTTCTCTGGATCGGTTGACTATGGGAAAATAATTTACTCTTTAATTCTCTTTACAGAACTGGTCTGACTTGTAAGTGCTCTTTATATTTAAAGATGCCTTGCTGATTCTGCCAAAAACTACTGTATGACGGGTCGGCTCTGAGTACATCGGGCTAGATGAATTCCAGACATCCTTTCCAGACTATATAGTTCTGGGTCTCTATGTTCATCTCACAGTTACATGCATGAGCACTTCTGGTGTGTGTAGTCCTACCTTTAAGAAACCCTTTGGAACTACTTTCAAACCTAGAGCATCTAGGTTTGAAACATCTAAACATGTTTTTTAATTAAATTCCTATAATGCCACTTGTGTGCTGTCTCAATTACACTGAGAATATTGAACAACCCTAATGCACCTCTGGAGCAGCTGGAATGTGTTATGTTCTCTTTGTGGTATTGTCACCACTGCTGACCCAACACATTGAGAGGGTGTGAGCTGGTTGAATGTGTGGCTGATGCAGCCGAACAAAAACACTGTCACCCTGTGCAATCATACAGTTAGCATATGGGCGAATTCAGAAGCACACGCTCTTTTCCTTTGGCCTGCTCATCAATGCCCACGTGTATAGAGCAAAGAAGACAACGTGTCTTGCCAATATACAGAATCAATGTCTGATCTATATGGATCAGTAGTGAGGAGCAGCTGATTGAGAAAAGAGCACAAAAATAAGGTACTCGATTCACCTGCATGTCAGTGGAGACAAGAAGAAGAGGAAAAGACAGCTCTTTCTCTTTCCAAATTATAGGAAGATGGTTAAGATTTTCAACAACAATGGTATATACAAAAGTCACAACTTGCTCTCGCAAGAAAATGCAAAATGAAGCAGCAATTCTCATTTCACTTTATTCAATAAAAATAACAACTGGTAAGATCTTCGAAATTTATCAAGAGATAACAGAGATAGTGATAACACAATTTATTACTCAGTTACTTTGGTTTCCTGCAGAGTTAATATGTTCCATTAGAGTTACTATTCAGTTTCTGCAAAACTGCATGTGGTATTTTATCTTTTCAAATCATTACCTTGCAATTTTTTCTCCTACTCTAAAAGTGGAAACTATGAAAAGAAAATTAATGAAAAATGTTTAATCAGGATTTGTACTGTTATTTGGTAGAAGATGATGGCAGAGGTTGCACTCCAAAGACATATCAGTCTTTTTAATTGCATGCTTGTGGTAATATTTCTGTGAGTCTCTAAACCAGAAAATTAAAGACACATGAGACTATTCTGCTATAAAGGGGCATGTGTTAACTCTTTGCCATTCTATTAAGAAAATATAAACTACATGACTTTCTTCCAATGAAAAGAGAGACAGCAAAAACGATTTAACCTGCCTTCTATTCTGATAATTAAGTAAATAAAAAATATCATCTTCCTAATGCCTTTTTTGGCCTGTCAATCTAAACAGAATTTAACAATCAAGGAGTATTTGATTACTTTGATTGTCTGGTTAGTGTAACTTAGGCTATTCATGGCCTACTGTCCTACTTTCTTAGAGGAAGCCCAGCATAATTAGAAATTTTATGAGAATTGTATAAAAATCCAGCCTGGTGAAGATGAGTGAAATACATACTTTCATCCCAGGAGTAAGAGTAATTTTCCTCAAAACATGGACCAAGCAGAAATTGGAACTATAATCTCTACAGTCAATACATATATATGCATGTGTTTATGTATATTGTATTTTAATACAATGCTACTGAAAAGCCAAATGGATTTTTTTCATTTGTATTTGGACATGTAGACACCCTTTCTCTAATGTGGAAAATGTTTGGCTTTCGGTCAAATCATGAGGAGCTGACAGCGTACCAGACCAGGTAAAATACAGCTGATATCTAGGTATCTGAACATTCATTGAAGTTTCAACCCTAGGTCAGGTGTTGGGTCATAGTTTGTATAAACTGAGAATATTATGTACTGCTCCTGTGGCAAAATAAAAACATCTAAAATGTCATATATCTCCTTTCAGCTGTACTCTATACACAGAAAAGCAAAACCCACATGTATACAGTCACAAGCACACATCTATGCATAAATGTAGGAAATAAATGTACATAAAAGTGTGTAGGATTTCCATGAGTACATCTGCACTGCCAGCTTCTTCCCTAGGTAATACCTTTCTTCAGGATTTGAAGAAAACTGCTATCCCAATTAAACCATTACTGCTCAACCATAACAAGATTTGCTATATGTTTGAACCTTGACTAGGCAAATGTGGGCTCTTTTTTGTGTTTGGTTTGTTTGGTTGTTGTTGTTTTTTGTTTGGTTTTTTGTCTTTGTCTTTGTCTTTGTCTTTGTCTTTGTCTTTGTCTTTGTCTTTTGTGTGTGTGTGTTTGTGTGTGTGTGTGTGTGTGTGTGTGTGTGTGTGTGTGATTCAAAAGCAAGGGAGGAAACACCCGAACTTGGCACAAACAGAACTTGCAGAGTAAAGAAACAAAATCATCCTACTCTTGAACAGGCAGCTGTGATGAGAACCCACTTCATGAGAGTATGGCTCTGCTCTGCTATCCTATGCATATATACCAGTTGTCAAATAAATAATTAAAGATGCATTCATGCAGAGATGATGATGGAGTACTATTGTTTTTTATGGAGAATCTTGTCTTTTCAGGCTCAGGAATCTACTTACTAGACAACAAAAACCATAAAGACTGAATACAAACCTCCCATCATGGTAAGGAACAATATGCCAGAAGTCCATGCCGCATGAGATGAGAAAGGAGCAATGTGTGTGTGCCTCACTAACCTCAGCCTTTGAGTATGGTCTTAATTCATAAAATCTCCCTGTGGATCATGCCATCTCTGAAAAGGACAGAAAAACTTGCTTTTGCCAATAGTTCTCTCTGTGTCCTAGGCTGTACACTAGCTGCTGCAATTGCTTGAACTTGCAAGGTGTGAAATCTTTGGAGTTTTTGCAGATTGTTTAGATTTATATACACGATTAATACTGTTGAAGTTAATAAACTGGTGCCTTTAGGCTCAAGTGCACGGCATTTACAGTTACAAGCCCTGAGCAAGACAGAGGAAGGCACTTTTGTAAGACACTGAAAATGTATTGTATTTCTTTGACCGCTTCCCTAATGCAGCTGCTTAAGGGCAGCCTCGAAATTTTACATCTCTTGGTAATTTAATCTATCCATTTACCGATACAGATGTTTATTCAAAAAAAACCCAAACAAACCCTAAGGTTAAAGGTTAATGTTTCTTTTCTCACTGTCAAACCATACTCACATTCTGAATGGATTGTAACTGGGTCTCAGAAGCAAATTTGTAGTCCTTCTTCACTATTGGCTGCCTGTCACTGGGCATTGGCATGCATCATTTATTACCTTGATAGTTTTTAACAGCAAGCCAGTAAAATTTTGGTTTCTAAACCTATCACTGCTTATCATTCTGATCTGACATCCCACCTAGATGACTCTAAGAAGAAATTGTGGCTATTGCTACATTCAAATGTATCAAAATTATTTCAGAAATACATATCAGCAACAGTGGGGCCAAAAGGCAACACTAGTTTATACGCAAAAAGCAAACAGAAATAGATATGCAAGAGGTGATCTCTTATTTAGAGGATTTAATATAATTGAAACAAATCATCATCTAACCACGTAACCAAGAAGCCGATCTCGGTTCTGAAGAGACCTAAATTGCTTTGTTAAAGAAACTTATGCAATTGCTGACGTGTGACTTTAGCCAACAGCTTCCCGCTGAATAAATGCTGAGGGCATTCCTGACATTCCTCGAGGGAGGTTCCTGGCCAAGCTTTGGCGGCTGTGTCCATCCCAGTTCTGTCCTGAGTGCTGAGCTGCACCCACGCAGAAGCCGGCTCATTTCAGCACACACCGGAATTTCCAGACATATATGGACAACACTCATATGTGAACAGGGTGTTCCTCACCCCCACGCACAAACCAGGACTGGAACGTGCTGAGGTCTCATGTCATAGATTCCCAATGAGGCAATCACATGAATCCAGTGCTTTAATTTGGTACCTACATCACCAAGGCAGGGTAGATGCCTTTGTGCTTTGCCTGTTTTTATGTTTGTTTTGTTTAGTTTTGTTTGTTTGTTTTTTAATTAAATGGAGAAGAATTTCTTTGAATAAGGTGGAACTTATTCCAAAAATTTGAGCATTTTATTAGTTTTTCTAAGCTTTTGACAGAAATATTTTGGATCTGCAATAAAGTTTATTTTCCTCAGAAAACTGTCTAAAATTATCACTTGTGTTATTTAACAACTTATAACTTCTTCAAGATGCTTTACCCTTACAAGTCTGACTTAAATGGAATCAGAAAAATAAAATAAGCATTGATTTTACACCTTCATCTCACATGTCTGTGGAATTCTACAGTTTTCACTAAATTCCTGAAGAGCCATAAAGGTATATTTATGACTTCTTTCAGCTTAGAAAAGTGAACATTCCCATTCAGAGTCACTGGTAAATTTTCTTTCGAGGGCAGAAGTATCAAATGTTCATGAAAAGCTCTTTATCAACAGAGCATTTTTGGCAGCCAGTTATAAATGTGTTGACACCCTTTTCTTCAACAAGTACTGACTACCCATTTCTTTCATTTCTTCCCAAAAGTTCTGCGTACTCTGAAAGTGCATTCATGTTACCTTGAATAAGGAAGGACTCAAAAAAATACATCACTCCTGCCCCTCCTTCACCTTTTGCCATCTCAGACTCAGTGCTGTTTCCAGTCATGTTTTGTTTGTGTATAAGACTTACCTTGTTATTTATGCTCTTTCCCTACTCTGTCCTGACAGTATTTGTGCTGAAGGTCACTGCCATTTCCTAGGTCTTCTTCCAAGGATTTAACTGTTTCTTAGGTTTTTTTCAATAACAACTAGTATTTGCATTCAAGCTACAGTATATATATAAATTGTGGCTCCTCTTTTACATTTTCATGAGTTCTCTGGGACCTCTTGAATTATGTTGCTTATGTGGAATAGACAGGACCAATAGTGTGGACTCTAAGCATGGAATTATACCGAATGTTACTAGAATGGTTTGCTGCTATAGGTGATTCCAGTCAAGATGTCAAGTAAAGAAAAGAAAGTATTCCACCATGGACCAAGCCTTGTCAAATTGGAAGACATGCTACAAATACTATTTTTTCTCAAAAGCAGGTTCTGGCACTATTTGCCTCAAACCATTGTTTATACGCAGAAGCATCCAGCTGCATTTACATATAAGCTAAAGGAGAACCAAGGGCTTTACATTGCATACAAAATTTTGTAAATTACCCATCAAAATGTATCATTAACATGACCTATTTCTTTCTCTGTGTTCCTTATGAATGGCTCATAAAGAGAGTCTGCTAGTTTTGATGAGAAGTACAACAGAAACATAGCAATTAGGTATATATAAAAGATGCAGCGAGAAATAGATACAAGTTCACAGTTAAAATACCTAGAAATAATCCAAATGTCTTTGATGAAATATGGCTTTAAAATATTGAGCTTTTTGTTCCATCACAAAGAATTAAAGAACTATAATTTAAATTAAAAATCTGGAAAATCTACACAATGGTGCAACAATAGATTAATTTTTCTTATTACTCTTATGCAATAAATCCCAATTTTTTGGCTTTTTCTGGACTTGTCCCAACTCTAAATTCTGAGGCAGAGATTTTCTTCTTACTTTATGTTTATTAGTACTTAGCATAGTGGGCCAATGTCTAAGATCAGGAATGCCTTTCCTGACCAGCAGTACAAACAATTAGTATTTAAACTAAATAGGGAGAGGAAAATGAAATAATGCTTTATTTTGTTATATTTTGTTTTCTTTTCTCTAGGAGTATCTATGCATGAATCACTGTGATGTCCAGCACAAATGTGTATAACAAAACATATACCAAGCTACCGAAAAGAGAAGGGCCTTCTCACTGAAGTGCTCACTTGTCTAAGATAGGATAATGTGGATATCTAAGAAAGAGAGTGAAAACAGGATGAAAATAAACCCCTTGGATTAACATGGTGATTATAGGACATCTCTTGCTTACTTTTGGTCTCTATGTATTTCTACTAAATGGAGATGGACGAGTCCAACCAGGGATTAAGTGAAACCCAGCAGAATATCCAACAATTGCTTTTAAACTACATACTGTTCTAAAAACTTGATGCTTCCTTATTGGAAAATGTTAGCAATTATTCCAAATCAGTTGATGTCCTGGTAACTGTATTTTTCATTAAGACACCTCAGGTGACATTAAAACTAAAAATGTTCTCTGAAGCCAGAAACTATAACTTGCTATTTAAGCATTTCAAAGTACTCTTAATTAAATAAAATTTCATCAAAATGTCCTATTTAATCAGATCCAACTTTCAACATCAATCATTTTTTGTGACAACTTTGACTGGAGGAAAAACGCCATCAGTGCTGTCTCTCATTCCATTATCCAGTATAACTGCTCTGCTGTTTGTAATCTGTTACTACATCAAGGATGTTTCTAAACTGCTGTTTAGCTAACATATTTCCTGTGTGTATTTTCTGGTTCAGCCAGAGGAGTTTCTCTGAATCTTTAACACATTTTGATCTGTCTATACACTCCTGGCATGTTTGCTTGATGGACATTCCTGTGAATATTCCACAGAATGTTTCAGAGAATTTCAGTGCCAGAGAGATGGCATAGGCAGCAGAGAGAATTGGTGACTGTCGGGCAAGCAGAGTTAACAAAATAAACAATCATGGTAATACTTCATCTCTCTTTCTGACCATAATCAATAAAGGATCAATAAGCTTGGCATGCAAAAGTGGTTACTGTGCTTTTCCTGTATGTTTTTTCTACAGCAACTCTATCAAAACATTAAGGAAGAAAAATCAATGAGCTAACAGGTCAAGGGTCTCCCTCCATCTGAAAATTTAAAACAGTCCTGGAAGATGATGACACATGAGACTTTAAACCGCTAAAAAACTGATGTGAAATGTTTTACCACCATATCAATCTAATTTGATTCTGTTATCCTATATCCTCCATATAAGCAATTTGCCCACAGGTCACTAGGGTGTTACTGGTGCAAAACTGGGGCAGATCACCTTTGGCAGCAAATGGCTTTCTCCCCATCCCCCATTCTGTTCTCTGAGAAAGCTGACAATAGGTAACATGCTGATGGGAAGGTCTTGCAGGGGGTACTGAGGGGTGAACAGTGAAAAGTTCCTGCAGGAGGTACCTTTCAATAATGAAATCCATAGAGCGGAAATCCTCTTGTGTGAAGAGAAGAATCTTCAAAGTTTTTTAAATAGTGAGAATGGTTTCACAGAACCTGATTCATGGATCCTCACAAGGCTTGCTGTCAATGACCGAAAAAGCCTCATACACACCTGGGAGTGCTTGTTCTTCTTTAGATACTGTTTTTAATTTGTACCTCTATCCATCTGCAGGAATTTATTCCTGTACTTTTATTTTGGACTCTTGTGGCTGTGTACAAATTTGTCAGGAAACATGTCTGCATGTCATTAGGCATCTTTCCAGGCTGCAGTGTCTGCAGTGCCTGAGGCAGGCACACTAACAAGCTCATGATATATTATTTTATATTAATAGCAGACATTTTTACAGAGCAAGATAAAAATACCCCCGTTAGATGTGAGCTGTCTTTCCAAAAGGATTTTGGAAAAAAGAAATAGGCACTCTTCTTTTGCAAGAATTGCAATACAGACAGGAGAACTATAGTCCTTCTTGGAGGTAAAAATATGTAGTAGCAAAACTTTGAGACATGTAGCTGAAATTAGAATTGTATTTTTTAAGAAGATTTAATCTCAAGACTGATGTGACTTTCATTTAAAAAAAATCCTTGATCATATGAAATTATTTATTTTCAGCTTTGGAAAGGTGAAAAAAGGAAGCTTGTGCAAAAAAAAAAAGAATAAAAAAAAAAGAGAAAAATCAAATGGATCTGACTGCAATCATAAATCAATCTGTTCCTCAGTTTTTCAGATCACAGAGTAACTTAGGAGTTATGTAAAATAAGTTTGACTCCAAATACATTCAAAATGCAAGGTAACCACTGAATTTTTAAACAAGTCTGAACACAAGATGTTTAGACCTTGACATATCTTTCTTTCTTTCACTGATCCTTAAAAGATGTTTTTTTAATGATATGTATGTAGATAGGTGCATAATAAAGTTTGTGGAAAAAATAAAATCACCTCATTTATTCTAAATAATTACAGTTACTGATTCTAAATAAGCATGATCACCTACGTTTCATACAAAGTATACAGAAACAATTTTCTTGTTCCAGAAACATTTTCTAATTATCATGAAGAACACATAAAAAGTAGAGAAAAGATTTCTATACACCACAGTTCCATTCCTCAAACCCTCATCTTCTGCAGATTACTTTGTCTATTTAACCAGATATTGCAGAGTGCTGAACAGTGGACAACTGTGTGAAGAGGGGATGTTTCTCATGCCATAACCTATTTTCACTGGCATTTACATTCAGTTTAATGGAATGTGGAGAACCAGTTATCCCTAATAACTAATTGAGACTTAAGAGCTCTTAAATTTAGTATTCCAATGAATATAAAGGCCAAATGACTGTCAGCTGAAGCAAGGTTCAATTTGGAAACAGGACAGAAGTTCTTAACAGCAAACACAACTGGCCACAGTTCTTACCATCAGGTGGAGTCTTCTGTGTAAGAGGTCCTGCCATTGTGAAAGACAGAGTCTGATTCAACTGCAGGTTTTGAGGCTTAATGCAGAAATGGCTGGGTGAAATTGTGTGGCCTTTTGAGTTATGCAAGAGGTCAGACATCCTGTCCAGAACAGACTCTTCTGAGAAGGAAATTTATAAAAACAGTAACAGAAATATGTAACCCGGTAAGTGTACCAAGCATTTATTTAGGACTTGGGTTCAAAATTCTAATGTACTTTTCCCCCACAGATTCCTAAAGCCATTTATAACAGGGCAGCTTCTCATGACTACTTATATTTATAGTTTTTCTGCCTGGTTATCACTGGT
Source organism: Melanocharis versteri (assembly GCA_013397845.1). NCBI lineage: Eukaryota > Metazoa > Chordata > Aves > Passeriformes > Melanocharitidae > Melanocharis > Melanocharis versteri. The sequence continues at coordinate 1,946,649 of VZTG01001067.1, forward strand.
CACATTTTTAGGCTTTGCATTGCATTTTAAATAACCTGAGTCATTTCATGTTCATGTTTACCACTCTACTCCTTATTTTATGAGATTTTTCCATGAGTCTGAAATGATAAATGTCCATTCCTCCTCTCTGCTGAAAAGTCACAACCACAAGTCATCCATCACAACTCAAATTTGTCCCTTAAAATTTTATCAGACTGCTCACAGAAGTTAAAGCTCAATTTTTCTTTAGTTCTCAGAGGAGATGAAAAGAGCTCGCCTTTCCTCCAAAAAAATTATTTCTATTTTTTTCTTCAAATTCTGCATAGAAAATTAACTAAATGAAAAATCTTTTCACTCCTGGCACCTCAAGCACTTTCAGTTCCTTTTAGGGTTTTTTGTATGCTTTTTATACTGGGAGGAAGAGAGCTGAGAGGGAAGAGGATATGCTGCGGTTGTGTCCATCATCTCTCTCCCTCATGCACAGTTCACTGGTTTCAAGCTTCAAAAAATTAATACTTCAGGCACAGAGTGCAAGAAATTAATATCAAGCAGTGTGTCCAGAAACTTGCTTCAAAGAACTCAGTACATTCAGATCTTTGTTGTATCTCATGCTGCATTTTACCCTGAATGATGAACAGTCTCAAACCTGACTGAGATGTATCATCTAAAGCATCACTCTTCCCATGTGTAATAAACTCGCTTCCTCCAGCTTTCTGCAGATAGGAATAGTCTAGCAGTGCCAGGCTATTACCTACTCCTATGATACCTGGCCAGCAGCAGGGATCTGTGCTGGGGACCTCAGTGAGGCATACGTGCCTCCAGCTTTCTGGTACTTTGGCAGTGCTGTGGCTCTCACTTCCAGCACGGTGAGTATATGACTAAGGTTTGCAGTTCAAGTTTTTGGTTTCTACATCTTCATATTTAGTTATTAGTTTTAAAGGCAACACGCTACAGAGGGAAAAATAATGTGATGTGTGGAGCTGGCAGTAGAGATTTTCCCCAAATGTTTGCAAGGATCCCATTTCTCACAAATGTTACTGCCAAGAAAGAGTCTTTAAAAAAAATAAATAAAAAAGGATTGTTAGCAATAATCTTCTGCCTAAAGTATTTCTTAATTCAAATGCTAACTCAACTGTAAAACAAGAAAGACTTATTCAAAAATACTTATTATTTTGAGCAGGAGAAAAAGGCAAAGAGGTCCAATATGTGGAATTGAAAAGATTAATCCTACAGCTGTGGAGGTAACTACAAAACTATCTTGCAAAAGACCTTGGAGAAGTGGAAGGAAGGAGAGAAAGCAGACACATTCCCAAGGAAAGGGTCTGTTGCCTTTCATCAGCAGCTCTAATAGTGGGAAATCACAAAGCTGTGTGTCCAAGATCAAATCCTGAGCCTTTATTAAGCAGGCAATCTAATATTAACACACTTACTCTCAGACACCCATAAAAGGTTGTATCATGCCTACCTTGATTTTTGTATTCTTTCATAGTCTTTCTTTTTAACTGATAGACAGAAAAATTATTTCCTTAAGGAAAGATCAGGCAGGATGGTGAGTCACTTCTATTCCTCTGGCTGCTATTCAGTGTATTAATAAACAAGAACTGTAAATAGCTACATATGTCTGAGGAAGAAGTCCTCTGCTGCAACTACTGATGAGAGCTGCTGACAGTGAAACTGATGCGGGGCACTGTGCAGGCCCTGGCATTAGGAATAGGAGGGAAGCACTCAGCAGAACCTGCTTCCAGTAGGTTGAAAGGACAAAACAGGTTTCCTCCTGACTGAACAACTGTCAGTGATCACACAAAATGAAAGGAAGTCAGAAACCAGAGCAGCATGACCTGTTGGGATTAACTACAAAAGCTAATTCAGAAGCCCCTGCTGCTGCCAAAATTATGAGGACAAAGAATTTGGCTTAAAGACATTTTCTTTCTCTTCCTTTGTAACTGAATAACTCCAAGGCGGTGTAGAATATAAACCTGCTAGAAAAATATGGAAGCCTGCAGTTGTTTTTCACAAACAGATCTGATACAATTACTGGTAGCAGAGACGAAATTGAGCTAGAAGCTATAAATCCCTAGGCAAACCTCCTGAAAATTTAGCGTGTGTTTGGGAGTGAAGGTTTTGGTTGGACTTTCCCCTAACGGGCAGACAGAATGTGCTAAGTCTGAGTCCAATTCCATGTTTTTCTTTGTTTTCATTGTTATGATAGTCATGGCTACTGCTGCAAAATTAGGCCATTAAAAAAAAGGCAAGCAGCCCATGCCAAATGGTTCTCATTTGAGCTAAACTCCTTGGGCTCAGCAATAGACAGAAAGGTACCTATTTAGGACATGTGTTTTCTGCTTATTTCTGCCCTTGACTTGTTTTGGATGATACAGTGAGTTGACAGATGAAATTTCCTTCCTAGGGAAAGAGGCTGATATTTTCCAAACTATTTTCATCCTAAATTGGCATTTTCAGAGACCAATATGTTTAGGAAAAAAATCAGTTCAGAAATGTCAAAATATTTTTTTTTAAATCAAACCCAAATATTCAACGTTTCCCAAACTGTTTTAAGTTTGCTCACACATGAACTGGAGTCATGTTGCCTTGCTAGGGAGTGTCAAGGGCATTATATGTACATTTATACCCATACAGGAAATATCTCATCAGATTTTGTGCAAATGGAAAGCTGCTCAGAAACTAGAACCAGGATGGGAGACTTGCACCTGTGCTAAATATGCAAAGAACTGGCCAGGATGTATATCCTGGACCAGCACTGATAGATCCTCAAAATGTGAAGATCTCAAAGCAACCTAGCTGTATTATCCTGGCACAGAACCCACAAATGCTTGACTCTTCTCAACCAAACACTGTAAAAATTCCCTGTGACTTTTATCTGTTGCTGCAAAGCATCTATGGTTCACACGACAAAATCACAATCAAAAAGTCAGCAGCTGTCAACCTTACCATAGACCTGCACCAGCACTTGCAGAACTAAAGAGTAGGAATTTAATGGTCTCTCAGGATCTGTGGAAATGAGGGATGGTACTATTCAGAGGCGGGGGAGGGAAAGCAGAAATATTCAGATCTTGTCTCCAGAAGAATTTATGGTATTTTCTACAGGTTTCACACTTCTCCTTTAGTCTGAGCTGTGCTTTTAGGAACATTAACTGTTATGTTTTGACTAAAACATGAAGAATGTTCCTTTCTTGCTCATTTCCCCACCTTTTAAAAGACATTGCGTAAGTGCAGTGTTCTCATAAGGCCATTTAAATGAGAGAGAAGTATAACTATGTTGTCTTGCAGACTTCATTAAATTGTGCTTAGAACTCATTTGCTTTGTGGACTCATATTATGGAATGAATTCTTGTTGTAGGGATTCTTTATGTGTCCCAAAGCATTCATAACTCACTGAGTTCAGCCATCTACAAGTGTTTAATTACAGACTGTCTGTTCCATGTAAAAAAATGTTTGCCAGCAGTCTTTTGGCATAGTTAGGTATGAACTTTGTAGATCTGCTCACGAGCACCAGCAGCAGAAATGGGGAAAATTACTTCCCCAGAGTTCCTTGAAGATATAACTTTCTGGATCTTGGCATGATTAGGTATTTTATATAAATCTTGCTGGAACTGTGCTAATTTTTTCATTGAAATTTATCATTTTCCCCACTTCTCCAGCCAGAAATGTTTGTACATTTAAGAATACCATATGAAAATTAAACTCACAAGACAGCATTGCCCAAGATGTGAGCTCAAACTTTGTCCAGAAAGAGAGAGAGCATCTAGGCTTTGATAATACAGATCATCAATATGCTACTTAAGTGAAGATGCATCTCACAATTCACGGGCTAAAACCATAAAAATACCCGGCATTATTTCATCCCTGAGCTGACTATTTTGAATATTTGAACTGACTAGAGAATGGCAGTTTCTTCACGTCCATATTTCTAAACTGCTTTTCTTTTTTTTCATCATAGATTTCTATGCAAAATATTGTCTTGTAATAAAATGCCGATTTTCTCTGATGGAGTGCTTTTAAAGCTAAACCTGAAGATTTGGGTTGAAAAAGACAGATTTTTAATCTTTTTTTATTTCTTTTTTTTTAACATTTGGAAATTCCATTATCTTGAGTCCTGGGATTTTTTATATAATACCTTACCTTCCCTCTCTTTGCCTTTGAGGCTCATGGCTGCGGCTGCTGTGCAAAGCAAAGTTTCCTTTGAATGTCCATCTCTGAAGAAAAAATTCTGCTATTCCTAACTGCTAGAGTTTGAGACCCTGCATCAAGCCACCATACCATATTGCAACCTCAGCCTCCTCTAGGTGAGACACCGCTTCCTCACCTCCGTGAAGGACCGTGTGTTGGCAGACATTAGATAGACCAAAATATGTGAGGATCTACTTTGGAGAGTGATGTTGTCTCACCTCCGTCTGGAAGACAGAATATGAAATTGCATCAGGCAGGACTTAAAGAGAAAAGTCAAGTTGTTTCAGTACCGGAGGACTAGGTGAGCAAGCTTTTTGTACTGCGAGTGGAAGTTTTATTGGAAAGGTGGGGAAGTGGGTTTCCCAAAGCTACAAGGGCAAGCACAGTGAGTCTGAGTGAGGCACTGCCAAGAAGGTGTCATTTACGCCATCCTTCCATTCCAGCACATGTCAACATAGAATCAGCCTTCCCATTTGCATTTTAGGCTCCCGGATCCTGCTCCTCACTGACCACATGAAGGGCCCTGTCATGCCTGCGAGGGGTGTTGGCAGAGAGGCCAAATATCCAGGAGGCCCAGAGGCAGCAGGAGCTCTGGGGAAGACCCTGCTTCGCTGCTGTGGGGGTGCCCCAGGGGAAGGGACAGCCCTGGGGCTGCTGGCATTCCCCCTTCACTCTCTTCCAGCAGGTGGGTGCCCATGATGTGCTGAGCTACGAATGAGCTCTTGGGTGGCGGTGATCAGCCGTGGGGCTGTGGGCAGCATGTGCTGGGGGCACCGGGCCAAGGGAGCCAGCGTCCCCTCCATGGCCCCTGCCAGAAATGCAGCAAAGTCCTCATAGCAAGCAGGAAGTTATGCGGTTTCACACCTAAGCCCTGAGCCAAAAGGGTGGAAGTGGCATTTTCAGGGTGTCACCAGCCAAACCAGCTGGAAGGCCAAGGGTCACCTGTGAGAGAGGCCAAGGGTGAGATATTCCCCTGTGGCATTTCCCACTGTGGGCCTGATTTTCTCCTCTCTAGGCCCTGGCTCTGCTCCGAGGTACCTTGAGGTACACAAGTCCTTGCAGCGTGAGCTCATTTGTTGTCGTTTCCACTTTCCACTGGGGAAAAAAAAAGGTCATAAGAAGAGATCATTAAATGTGCAGTATTCATACAGCATGGCCTCTAACACAACAGGCATGTTGCAGTGTTATCATATCCAGGAAAACAGCAGCAGCCTGCGTAGCTTCAAAATACCACCCAGAAACTCTTGTTTGGAAAGGACAACTCAGAGCATCAAAGCCTAAATCTATTTGCCAAACCATACTTTAAATTACTGCCAGGACACCAAATTTATTCCCTTATTAGCAACAATCCACTAGGCAACATGGTGACTGCTTCCGCAAACTGGCCATGGGTTTGCGTCACAGAGGTCAGGAATACAAAAAACGCCCTACATATATTAATGCTGGGTGAGAAAGGTGGGGAGGTGTTCTGTATGAAATCAGCCTGGGGATAATTTGTTAGTAAGTAAGGCTCAAAGAAAGAATACGACAAAATCAATATAATGGATAGTTGTAAGGTCAAAGGAAATTAATGAAAAATTTAAAAGGTTTAAATTAATACTTTCAGAAAAAAAAACGAATGAGACATAAACATCTAATAGAAATCTGACTGAGGAAACAAATTACAATGCAAGGTATATAACCATACTTTAAAAACCCAAAGGGAATACCCTGGTTTCTGTCTTGCTTTTTCAGACTGTCCTCATCTGCAGTCTTTTATATGGCAGGGTATGTGGAATAATTTTCTTTTGTATCTGCAAAGAGGGAAAGGGAGGAAGGAGCTGTGACTCCCTCTTCCCTGACTGTTCCCCTGAGCCAGTCACAAAGCAAAGTCACCTCTTCACATCTGAAAGCCCTGCAGCAACGCACTCTGCATATCGAAACACAGCTCTCCAAGCCACAGCCTGGCCCATCAAACTTCTGACACGGCATGCAACCAAGTCAGCTCATGTCATGATTGTAATCATGGTATCTGCTGACACTCTGACTTTTGTGCATGGCTATGTGTGCGCACAGGTCCTGAGGGAAAATTCTGAAGACTCTGATATACCTGACATAGCCCTACAACGAATGTGTGCATTGTGTTTGCCTGGAACTCTTGGTGGGAGACAGACGGACAAATCATGGAAGCAGTTTTCTTTTGTAATGTTTTTCCTCTTTTCTTTCTTCCCAGAAATGAATTTTGTACTCTGCACACATCTTTCAGTACTTGTTCTTGGACTCTTGAAAACAAAAATCTAGAATGTCAAAACTTGATAAGGAGTTTAAACAAACAAACAAAAAAAACCCAACCACAAACTGTATGCAAAATAGATACTTCAAATATGTGTAGCATATACATGTTTTATACACCCACATAAGTATGTGCATATATGTCACATATGAAAATATACACGTACACATGAAGACATGGCAGTTAAAATGTGCATATACACAGACAAAAAACCTCCAAAACCACATCAAAATGATAATCTTGGTCAGAGAGGGAGTAGTTTGGTTTTGCTTTTTAATATTTTATTATCTGAACTCAGGGGATAATAGTAAGCATATGTAATTTTGGAGTTTAGTCATCCAAGACTTTCTTACAAGTGCTGTGACTCTTGGTATCTATTGGGAAGTGCTTGTAAATGTCCATATACACTTTTAGGAATTACATACATGTGAGCTTGCACATGGAACAAATCTCTTCTAGGTATAATTAAAAATGTTTTTACAGATCAGCAGGTCCTAAAGCAGAACTCACTGCTTTTTTGCCTTTGACTTCCTTTCCTTGGATAGACCTTAAATAGAATGTTTAGAGTCTGATAAGCTGAAAGGGCACTGCTTAGCATAAGGGCGAAATCAAGTTATTTGTGTTTTGATGGCTATTACTGACTCTCATATGGGAGCAAAACATACTGTGCAGAGAACTCATAAATTTATGTCCCCTTTATTTATAACCTGTTCACTTGCAGGACATAGGATTCAGATTTATGGAGACCAGGAAGGAGAGGGTTGTAGTTACTCCTATTCCTAGCCAGAAATGAGGGTTCTTGCAGATTTAATGGTGCTAACCAAACAAAGAATGGTTTTTTCCCCTAATATTTCTATATCTGTACTCAAAAAGAGGTAGCCATATCTTAAATAATTTTCAATCATTTTCAGCTCATAAACACATAGACTTTAAGGAGACTTATCACACTACAATTTTCTGAGTCTGGAAAGTCGTAGAAATGCCTAATCGCAGTTTTGTGTACTCAATAATGCAGAAAAGTCCAAATTTAAGGTGTAGCAGTTGAAATGCTGCTATATACATATAAGGGGTTATAACTGGATTCAGCAGTTATATGGCATAGAAATAAGGTGCAAGGACATCTGCAACTGGCACAGCATCAGCACTCTCTCTCCAAAATTCTGCACCCACACCAGTAGGCTGCGTGTGGGCAAGATCCACTCCCAGTAGGCTGGGAGTGGATAACCAGGACAGCTGACCCAAGCTGACCAAAGGGATGTTCCATACTCGATGGCATCTGCTCAGGTATAAACGAAAGGAGGAAGTGTGGACATTCATTGTATACAATATTTGTCTTCCATTGTAACCACTACTTCCTGGGAAGTGACTGGATATTGCTTGGTGATGGAAAGTAGAGAATAAAATATTTTGGTTTTTATCTTTGCTTGTGCATGGGCAACTTTTGCTTTTGCTTTTTCTCTATTAAACTGCCTTTTTCTTGATCCATGAGGTTTTTTCCATCTTATTTTCTCCCCCTCTCTGTCCTCTTGAGGAGGGGAGTGATAGAGTGACTTTGTAGGCAACTGGTTTCCAGCCATGGTCAACCCACCACATATGAACATGGGTAAGTTCCACCAGCATGGAATGGTAGCCATCCTTAGTGCAGTGTATAACATTACTTATTAATATGTGCCATAGTACTGACAACTTCCCGGAAACCTTAGCAATGCAGAGGTTTGAAAAAAATGGAATGACCTGTAGTTCATAAACAACACAGGCTGAATAAGCTGCTTCTAAAGGCATCAGAAACTTTTGCTCATAGATTTATCCTTCACTTCTAAAACTAACAGTGCTAAAAAGTGGCATGACTAAAAAGGCAGTGCAGCAATAAAAATTCCAGTTTGACTCTAGGGATAGCTTCAGAGACATTGTGGTTAGAATTTTCTCCATTATTTGCAAGTTGCCAAAGAGGAATATTCTTTATTCTGGATTGACTTTGGGAAACCTATTAAGATTTTTAATTGCATTCAAAAATATACTTATGTTTTGAAACCTAGTCTGCAGGAAGTTTAACCTTCATTTAGGTCTCTGAGTGTGGCTGAGTCTTATGTATTAGGAGGTGCTTAGCTTGTCTCTGCCCAGTAAAAATACAAGGAATAGTGCCAGCTTAGTGAATGAATAGGGCAGAAGGGAAGGGGGAACACAAGTTATGAGCTGCTTTGGTCTTCATACTCAGGAAGTACTTACTAGCTTCCATTGCCTCATCTCATCTCTTCTATTAGAAGGCCTTTATAAATTACAGGAATAAGTCACCCATTGCAAATAACTTCACAACAGAGAGCAACCAAATGGGACTGAAGCAGGACAGGAAACTCCCTTCTCCTACTGCAGGTAGTTCTGAGCTGCTTGCATTTTTTCCTCGCGGGTAAGGATGAAAGTCAAAAATCTCAATAATTTCCACAAATTGAAAATCCAAAAATTTGTGATCTGAGTGCAGATGGAGCATTTAATTTCAATAATTTCATAATATTTTATTACTATGCTGATCTTCCTTTAATAATTTTGTATCTAAATTTGCTAATATTTAAAATATTTCTACTTTTGTAAAAAATTCCATCTTGAAGGAAACAAAAGCTTTCCAATTCAAGAGGTTGAAACAGGGATATTTTAAATGTTTCTCATAAAAATTAATAATTAAAGAACAAAGGGAAATATAGGGATCCTTTTCTTAGCCATCAGTGTGAGTCATAACTCAAGTCTGAAACAAAGGCTCTGTATTTTGGTGTGGTGGCTCTTTGGTGATTAACTCTTTTTCCTATCTGGTTGACTGCAGCAGCATTTGGATCAGGCCTAGAAAGATGTCTCTCTTAACTAAGCCAACACTAGAAGAAGGCTTCACTCATATGCTGACAAATCAATGCAACATCAAGGGGAAATATTCATTTTTTTATGCCGAGAACAGTGGAGCTGATCACAAATAGAGTGTATCCTTTGGCAATAAAAACTTTCCTCTAGTCAATTGCATGATTAAGCCAAAACCACTGCTTTGTTCCTCCACCTGTCTCAGTGAGTCAGAAATGGTTTCCTCTTGTTTTCCCTCCAAATGGGATGCCAATGCCCTGCCTGGACTGCAGAGGCACAGGTGGTGTGCCCACATTTGTGAATTGCTTAGCCTTTGCAATCTTGGCAGCCTGTCTGAGCTCTGGCAAGCTTTTTATACTGAATGAGATAGCAAATAGAGGGGGAAATCCACTTTTCATGCTGCTCATATTTTTTACTCTAAAAATCAGGAGTTTGAAAAATCTCATCAGCATAATCTGTAATCTTTTTAGAACTGTGACTAACAAAAATTCTAAATTTTTTTTGGTTAATAGAAGTACTGAAATGTTTTCGGATCTAATTCCATGGAATTCTAAAAGTTGGAAATGAGACGTGTGAGCCAAATTTTCACATTCAATTTGTGCTGTACTTCTACTCCAGTAACTTCAGAAGAACAGGTAGCTTTCTACCTGTGAGTTACGCTGCTGTAATAGAGAATTCTTTCATTTACTGTATACATTTCAGCCTATCTCATAACCGCATTTCACACCAAATTCTCTCTATTAAAGCACATAATTGGTGGCTTTTGCCAAATGTTCTTCCAGAGCTAATATGAGTATGAAAAACATGAAGAGGTGCCACCTATACAAGTGTCATGTCAGCCCAGGCAGTGTGCTTCCCACCTAATCACAGTGGGAAAGAATCTGCATGACTCAGAAGCAGGAAAAGGAAAATAAGCATCAGACCCCTGGACCGAGTAGTCAGCTTGCCAGGGAGGAGAGCTGTCAGAACCAGCGAATTCTCCTCTGCCTTATTTGATGGATTGTAAAACTGCGAATTCTGTCCCTATGGCATCCATCTCCTCCAGAGCTCTGTACCTGGTTATCGTTGTTTTGGTGACAGCAACAGATTCAGACACTTTGAGGCATGGTGTTTCTAGCACAGCTGTAAGAACATCAGCAAAAAAATCAACTCCCAAACCCAGAAGAGTATGCATGTGCCCACTGTGTGCGTGCATAAACTTCAGACTGACTCGTCTCATGCCATACTGATGAGCAATATATTCTGGCTGTCCTTTTCCCATGCAGGCTTAGCATGGCTGATTTGTGTACTCAGCACTGAAACCTACACTTTTCCCAGGACCCATCAGGTCAAATTGCCCACAACCTATCACTGCTTTGATGGCTCTCATCCTGCTTTCAATTGATGTGGCAGCGCGTGAATACATATGACCAAAAGCTTGATATAAAATTCATTTGTCTAAACACCACCTATTTATGTTTGATGGCCTGAACAATTATTAATCCTGATTGGAAATATAAGTCATTGTGTCTGCAGTGTCCTGTCACAGCATCCCTGTTAGCTCCCCTGAGGCCAAATTCTCTGACAATGCACATAGTGTCCGGTTCTTTCTGCACACAGTACCGTGCCCTAGCTGAAATCCCAGGGAGGAAACCTCTTTTTCTGTATGCTCACTAGTGTGGATGATCCCCAGGAATTTTCCTGGTCTGTCAGTGTATATCCAATAAGACTGGAGACAGACCCTGCACCACTGTGGGCAATAATTTTCCACACTCTCAAAAATGTTCAAAAATGCCTTGGCACGGGCACACTTCATCTACGGTAGGCACAACCTGCATCCTTCCTTCCAGGGAATGAGCTCCCACACTAGTCCTGCATCTGGGTAGAGCCCTGGAGGAACTGGAGCTTCCTGTATCCTATGAAAAGAGTGGAAAGCTCTAGAGCAGCAGCAGGCCTGCTCTTTGTGTTAAAAAAGTGATACATTCCTCCTCACTTCCTGCTGTTCTCTGAATTCTCTCCCTTACAGAAGACTCTGCTCCATCACTGCCAATGAAATACCAAGTTCTAGGTTGTCAGATGACCTACATCTGCCTAGCAAACAGTCACATACAAAACCCAGAACACCAACCACCCTGTTGTGTTGCTGGCTGGCACCACACACCTTCACCCAGTGTTATTTTGTCAGCAGTTATTCTACACACCATGTGCCAGCCTGTGCACAGCACAGTGAAATACAGAGGTGGGCCTGGACCAGCCCCTACCAGTTACTGCTGGGGTAGAGCCAGTCCCTGCTAGGTTCCCAGTGCTCCATGGCCCCATGGCTCTTCTCTCTCCCTGTGCCACCCATCCACAATGCTGCAATGTGGTAGGGGAGCCCCACGGCAAATAACCCCCTCAAAACCCACAGATATGTCTCTTTCCCAGGCCAAGAAATGGCTAACAAAACCATGGGAAGCAGTTCAGACACACACAGCTCAGCTGTTGTGGAAAAGCATGGTTTGGTTTCCGTTGACAAATATCCCAGGACTGTTGAGCATTTCCTTGATCTGATGTGGTGGGAGGCTTCTAGGCAGCCATGGACCTGCAAATATTGGTCTGCAGGGACTGGCGCTAAGGGTTTTGCTTTTTGCACACAAATGAGGAGAGCAAAGCACTTACTTCACCTGTCACAGCATTCTTTGTGTGATTCTTACAAGAAGTAGGTGTCTGGTTTTGACTTGTGTTTTGCCTCCCAGCACAGTGCACTGGGGAGGATCTCAGCTCGCACATTCTCACACACACATGCACACTACAGGGCTCTCTCCTCCCAGATTTCCAGCAGGCTGAACTGTGCCACACCACATTGTTGGTCTCCAGGATTCTGGACCAAGTTCCTGGCTGCATCCAGGGAGAGAGCATGCTGAGTGGCAAGGCATGAATGACAGTCAAGTCAGGCAGGGCTGTTACTAGAAATCCTTGCTGGGTGAACGGGAGGCGGAAGGACAGGAGAGAAGTGCAGAGCAGATACTGTCCAAAGGCACACCAGGCAGAATGCAGCATAGACAATCCTGGATAACTTCAGAGATGGCTTATGGATCTGCAAGGTAAATTAAAACAGGGTGTTTCTCAATTCTCTATGGATCTTACTGGGATAATTACCAGAAACACTCCGCCAGTGGATTGCAGCAGCACGTAACGGAAGTATTGATTTTGGTGTTCAATTGTGTAGAAGTGCATCTTCTCATGTACATCATTGTAACTTCATTTTGACTTCGGTGAAGTATTCTATTTTCCGTTAGATAACAACTTTGCCCTACACATAGAAATACTAAGGCTGGGGACAGGAGATTGTTTTTTACTTGGTTTTCTTTTTTGTTTTCTTTCGTTGTTTTGGGGTTTTTTTTAATTCTGAATGAGCAAGAAACCCACTGTAAGACTATAAATAATATTTTTGGTCTAGCAGTTAAAATTTCTAGATCTTAATCCAAAAGGGACTATAAGAACCATTTGGTCAGACCTCCTGCCTGAAAATGGGCACAGACAGAAATGAAGGAGCACTCTACCTCTGGGTATATATTTATATATTTCCTCTAACAGTGACACAGAATTGAGAACATGGGAGGTTAGTTGCACGGCAAAAAAATAAATGTGCCATCAGTTGATATTCTTGCCTTTCATATGCATTCTACTGCAATGCCACCTTTCCTCTGCTTCCTGTGAATCAATAAAAGAATATAATCTTCTATAAAGAACACAGTTATGAAGAATCCAGAAAACCCCTTAGTCAAAGAGTAAGCTAAGTTTCCTTAAGGTCAGAATGGAAATTCCTATAGATTTTCTGTTCCTTTTTCCATATGCATCATACACTCATTTGCTAATTTTGCTTACATTTCCTCCAAAGAAAATTAAAACAATCAAGTAAATTCCTAAAAGACAATAATGAATCAATCAGAAACACCACAAATATGTTTTTGACTCTCCCAGGTATTATTTCAGCCTAGTGTTAAAAAAAGTGGTAAAATATTATATCCAGAATATTCTGGATATCTTACCCTGTGAAAATTACTAATATTAGTTAGAACTGTGCACTACATGAAATCAGAGATTTTTAAGCTCAATTTTTAGAGAGGTAGAAGATTGCCTTTGGTTCTTTGTTTTTGTGATTTTTTGGAGGTTTTGGTATTTGGGTTTTTTCATTGGTTTTGTTTTTCCCACTTATGAAACAAAATATTCTGCTTGGTGAACTGGTTTGATGATGGAATTGCTCCTGAAAATTATTTGTCAGTGAAGGGAGTAATGAGAACATAATAGCTAGTCCCTGAAAAGTTCAGCTGGATTAAAAAAAAAATTGAATGCTTTTTTGGAACCAAAAATAAAGCTATTTGCAGATGTTCTTCATTAGAAATACTAGTGGCAAGAGTTATTTCACAGCTCTAATAGAATGTCTAGTCAATATCCCTTAGGCCTTAATATTTTCAGTTTCAGAGATTAACATTCTCGTTGTAGTCATCTGCTTGCATTGAAGAAATATACTCATCTTACACACATATATATACATACATATTATCCCTTTAATGCAAACAGATATTTAAATATTTGCATATATTTATGTTACAAGAAAAAGAATTAAATAGATATGATGTTGAGAAGCCTACTGCTTCAGATTAATTTTTCTTATTCTGAATCTGAAACTAAAGCTAAGATGGTTAACAATTTATTTTATACTGTACTGGCAGTGTCAATTACACATTACCATTGCAAAACCAATTTCCTGCTATGGGGAAGATGGATGTACCCTGGAGAACACATCAGCCTCCATGTCACCCCACTGCCTTGAGTTTAGCTATAGTACCACACACAGGCAGATAGCTAGATATATAGTTATCCAACCTGCATATATTATCTGATTGGCGTGTTCACTTGCTCCTTGACTGCCATAAATGAGTGGCTGTGCAGGTGCCATTAGCACATGCATCTTTTTCTGAATGCACCATTGTAAGAGTAGCTGAAAAGCTGTTTGTACTACACAGTCAGAAAGTTGGCAGCAGGACTGGGTGAAAAATGGCAAGTATGTTTCAAGAAAAATTAAAAAAACTTAATGTTTACTCTACATTTTTAAATCAAATACTTTTCAGGTTTTGATTTTACAATTATTTCATTTTCTTCTTCTCACCTTTCTTCATTTGACCTTTTTTTTTTTAACTCTTTTCAGTTCCTGCTCTTTGTTTTTTAATGACCAAGTAGAAGAGAATGAAGATAAAGGAACAGAATGAATGAGAGGGAGGAAGAAACAATACCTATGAAACTGTAGCATTTTTAGTAAGTTAATTTAATAGATATGTCTTTGATTACCTGTCTTAAGGTCATAAATGTGCTGGTAGGTGAAGCTCAATTTCATGTAAAATATTTGGCTTGCTCAGCTTGTTTAGCTGGTTATAGGTTTTGTCCCTATCAATTTTCTGTCTTAAAAATGGAATAGTACGTTGATAGACAACACTGTAAAAAATTACTGCCTCCTTTTGTTTCATGGGTTGGGTGTTTGCAATTTATGACCTGAATCAGCAGATACATATGTTTCATACATATGTTTCATGCATATGTATAACACTTTTGAAAAGTTGGCAAGAATAATTTTTGAGTTAGCAGGGAAAATAAATAAAAATGTTATGTTTACAAATCTCAGCTTAAGCTATTCCTCCATCTCAAGATTCATGTGTTTGCTTTCCGTTTCAGCAGCTGCTGGAAGCACTCTTCAATAGGAACTAAATAAATCCATACCATCTGTCTGTCTGAATTGGAGGCCAAATCATTCTGTTATTCTATCTCAACATTTAAGAAGTAATAAAGCATCTCAACCTCAATTTTCATGCCATGAAGAAAACAAACCAGAAGGGAAATAATAAGACCTTTGTTAGGCAATTTACAGGCATGTGACTTGGAATTACAGTAAAATCATAATTGCTCCAAAAATTCTTTGCAATCTGAAGTGCAGTGTCTTCCTCTCCAAATCTGGTAAATGCTGATATGTTATAGCTTGAATTTAATTCTAACTTACACCTATTTTACTACAAGTTACATTTTTAGGTCTTTTGATATTTAGCTTCTCCCTGTTATGTCTCATGGCAAGGTGGCTTTGAAGAAACCCATGGATTTGTGAGTATAGAAACAGTTGTCTGAGAAAACCCTCAGGATTCTTCCAGAAGCACATGGCATGTCTATCCCTATAGACTTGAAAGTTATTCTGCTCTAAACTCTGCAGGTCTCCCAGTCAATGTTCATAAATAAAAGCAAACTTTGAATCCCTGCCTTTAGTCCTAAATCCCAAGGTAAGGATTGACTGGAATATACTGGAACAGATCTTTAGGTTTGGACGAAATACTAGTCTTAGGTCATCGCCATGCCTTTCAAGCACTCAAAAAACCTACTGTAATATGTTATTTTGGTACTGGGCCATGCAAACCTTGCCCAAATTTTGAGTGCAGGAGCTGTCAGCAAAGAGCTGTATAGTTGTAGGCAGGAGGCACTTCAGTGCACTTTAAATGATACTTGTCCCCTCATTTCGCTTCAAATCAGCTGATTAGGAAAAATGCATTATTGTGCCAAGATAAAAACAGATAAGCCAAACTACTAATTTGTTTTTCCAGTGAGAGTTTCATACAGTGTATTAAATAGAGAATCCAGAGCAGTAATCAACACATTCACGGGAGTGTTAATGGAGGTATGGTAAAGCAGTGTATGACAGCCAAGGGGCAGAGTGCACTTCTTACTCACTCTCTCCAGCCATGAAATCAGTAACTCAGATCATTTGTCTTAGTCATCTACTATTGTTTTGGGGTGAATCAGTGCACGGACGTTTAAGGACATCCCAAGCAGATTTGTTACTTAACAGGGAAAAACCAAAACAAAAATAACAACTGTTTTATTTGAAAGCCAGGACTAAGAGAGATTTAGTTTAGCTAAAGCAATATTTGACATAAATTCAAGTTGGGCAGGAGTTCAGCCAGAAGTTATCATATGATTGGGTTTTGGGGTTTCTGGTTTTTTGGAAGTCTGTGTGAAATGATCTAGTAGTGGTCTGAGTCCAAATTCCAAAACATAAGTGCCTCCGTTCCTCGCAAAACCCCACAATTTGCAACATTGTTAAGAGTCTCTAAATAGAAGGAAAGACATACAACCCATAGTCTGCTCCAGGTCTGCTCTGCACATCTGAAAGAAGGAGATTGGGGACATGAAATTACATCATTAACTTTGATCTCTGGGCAATCCCTCATTAGGAAAAAAAATCTCAGAAAAAAAAGAAAATGACCACTAACCACTCCAACTATTCTGTTAAGGTTTTTGTCCTTATCCTATAGATCTCAGCAAGCACTTCTTGGCACTGTCACGCTGTTGTTGAGCCTGGCTAAGAGTCAGCAGGATCTACGCAGTGAAGATGAAACAACTTACTATAACTTCTTTAGGGTAATTTGAAAAGCATGTACCCAAAAGTTTATTCAAAGTTGACTTTTTAGTCATTTGCCTTCGAGGAAGTACGAAATGAAATATATTAACAAATACAGAGGTTAAGTAGAAAATATAATGAAAACCACTGACGTATTTCAAATACATGTAGTTTTCCACTTTCAAGGAAAGTTTTTTTTATGTCTATCACTCTAGGCTTTGCTGCAACCAATGAAACACATTTAGTCTGCATTTAAAGTAAATATCCCATAAAATAGTTTCAATAGTAAAGGAAATAGTTCAAAGCAAAGGAAAAGCTTTCACTAATCTCTCACATACAATGCCATCTTTAACTATATAATTTGCCCATTCTTTGCAGAGTTTTTCAGAAAGAATTTCTTAGAGGGCTGTAATTAAGAGGGTAATCTCAGTAGTGTTGTTGTTGGCCTCCTCAGAAAAACAAATTATATTTCTAAGAGTACATCATGACAATTCAGAACTTAAAAATATTTGCAAACCGGACTCCACTAGTCTAAAAAGTAATGCTAAGCGCATGAAGACATGGGATATTTTCTTTGTGAACGCCAGTCATAACACAGCAATAATGATTATATACCATTTCCCCATCTATTAGTTGAATTGTTTCATCTTTCTTCCTCTGCCGCCTTCTACACCTCTACTCCACCTTTCCAAATGAAATAGTGGGCTAAAAAATTATGCTTGTCATTCAGGATTTCAATTGAAAATGAAATTTCAAACTTCAGAATATGGTTTCAACTTCAGGTAAATGTGTAGAGTACCATTAAAACAGGTGTTGAAGTCAAGAGTAATATTCTGGTTTTGTTTAGTTATATTTGCTCAAACTTTGGAGTAGCTAAGAATGTCTTCTATCCTGAATGAGCTTTACCAAATCACACACAACCAGATATTGAAATGAAGAAAAACTGAAAGTTATTTTTTTCCATGCAGTTTCATTTGATTTTTCTCATTTTTGTACCATACTGAAAACAACAGATTGGTCCACAAAGGTTCTAGTTGTATTTTACGTCTGTTCTATCACAACATGCCGTGAAGGCTATGTGGCTGCAGCCTATTTTTGATTCATATCAGTTAAACAGGAGAAGAATCAGGCCTATGTAATCCTGCAAGGATTGCAGAGATATATGGTTCCCTGGCATTGATCACAACTGTTGGATAACGGCTCCCCTCAGAGGTAGTATAGGAAGCATGCGCCAGTCCAGGAGGTCTTGCTGCTCAATGTCAGGAGGAAAGAGATTGTGCATTATATGGGAGGTTTTGCAAACTTGTATTGCAAACTCCATCCTACAATGCAATAGGATTAGTTTAGTTTAGTTATTTTCTTTTGTGGGAAATGACTATAGCTAATGAATACAATATGTTATAATTAATGATGGAAGAATACATAAGAAATTAAAAATAAAAATGTGGTATCAAGGATTAAGATTAATTTTGCAAAATATAGTGGGCTTTCAGGTTGTATTAGAAGCATGCAAAAGAGAAGCTTACCTGACTATTTTCTAATATTTCAACTTCACAAAACTAAAATTAAGGCAAAACAATGAATAAAATATTTCTATTGATTTTGCTAGCTAGAAATGTGAATGTTTGTCCAAACAGATGTTTAGAGAGACTCTGTGCCAGGCTCAGTTATGTTTGTGAGAATGCTCTTTCTCAGTAGTGTCTCTCATAGTGTCCCATAGTGTCCTTTAAAGCTTACAAGCAAATTTTCTTGCCTCAAAGCTGTTAATTTAGGATAACACATCACCATGTACTCCGTCCTATACTTCTTTGAGGGATTCTATTAAGAAACACGAAGATGACTCCTTCCAATATTATTTCCTGCCACTTTCATGAGTTGCATAAAAATGTCATTAAACTGACTTTTTAAAAAGTATCCTAAAAGATTTCTGAAAAATTATTCACAGTTTGACCATCAGATCTTTGTGGAATGCCTTAGCTTGACTTGCTTATCAAACAAGACAATAGAATAAAAGGATAATTTAATACATTGAACATATTTTGTGAGATCTACTCATTCTTCAGATTTCTCCAATACAAGAAATGGAGAATATTAAATGAAACTAGCATGTGGCAGATTCAAAAACAGCCAGGAGTAAGTGGTTCTTCACTAATGAGGGGAAAAACTCCAAGTCAGAATTTTCTGAGATGACCACCATCACCACAGGAAAAGTCTGGAAACTTCAACTGGTGTAAGAACTAGGAAAACATCAGCTCACTGCCCAATAGTAGTTGAAGTAGCAAATAAAGTTATGGGAATTACTAGGTAACGAAAAATGACAAAGAAAGAAAAGAACAGAGCTTTGCCCCAGTGTAAACCCATGCTGCATTGTGAATCCTACATGCAGGTGAGTTCCTTGTCTCCAAAATAGATACAGTGCAGCTGGGAGAGGTACAGAGAGGGGCTGCAGTACCGATAGGATGTGCAGCAGCTGCCATACATGGAGCAGCTGAGTACCTGGGGCTCTTGCGCCTGGAAAGGACTCAGCTGGGCAAAAATATGACAAAGCTTTTTAAAATCATGAGTAGCAAAAGAAAATAAAAGTGGGTGGGGACTGATTGGTCATCACTTCTCCAAATATAGTAAGTATAGACCATGAATGAAACCTAGTGGATGGCAAGTCCAAAGCAAGCAGTGGCAGATGTGTCTTGCCTGAAGACATCACTCAGGTGTGGAACTGCCTGCCTACTGCGTGAAGCTTATGTGAGATAAACAGGAGACTGGAGAAATTAGTGGCTGTTAAATATATAGATTCCATGTCTAGCTTAGCAAAACCTCTAGTGACAAAGTGCAGGAGGCAGGGAGTATCTTATTTTAAAAGTTCATTATTCTGTAGATAAAGGGCAAGTCCAAGTACATTTTTGATCTCTAAAGGAATTTCAGATTCAAACAGATTCCTTAATGGAAAGAAAACCCACACAGAAAGGTATTTTATAGTCTCCTAGAGATTATGAAATGGCAAGCTTCACCTGGAAAACAGAAGACCAAGATTAAGAGTAATTTCTCTTCTGTCAGTCTTTGCATTGGTAGTTCTGGAACACTTTTGCACACATACATTTTTTCCCACACTGTTATGAAGTTGGCCAGTAGCATTCTGCATTTATTTTTAAAATGGATGAATTAGAAACAGAATGACTGCAACACCTTTTTTTTCCCAAGCTTTGATCCATCCCTGTCTTCCACTGAAAGGTAAACCTGTCACTATAATTGTGTCCTGGTTCTGGCCAGGCCAGGGTTAACTTTCGCAGTAGCCAGGAAAGGTATGGCCAGGACCCAGAGGTTATTCTATACCATCTCACATCATTTTCCAGGAATAGGGAAGGGCTCCCTTCTGAGTCAGGCTGTTGGGGTCTGCTGTCATCGGTATTGTTGTTACTGTTCATTTTCTTATCTCATTGTCGTTTCCAGTGAATTGTTCTCATCTCAACCTGTGCCCTTTACCTTTTGTGCCTCCAGTTCTCCTCTCCAGCCACTGGCAGGGGGAGGGGGAGAGGGAAGTAAGTGAGAGGTGTGTAGTTTCAGTGGGAGCACCAAATTGAAGAATACCATCCCTTAAGCATGATAAGTTGCCAGGTTACAGTGGATGGCAAGGGGAGAGCAAAAGTCTTATTCAGTTTGTCGGTCTGAACATAAACCAATAAAGAAGGTGTAGGCACAGTCCCAGCTAAAAAAAAAGAACAACAAATAAAAATCTCCTTTATCCCAAACACACAGAAAAGGGTTTTTTTCCCAAACGTAAGTGATAAGATGTGTAAAAACTGATTTGTGCATCTTCTGTCATGCCAATAATACACTAACTAATTTCCTGGCCATAGAATCTGAAATAACCTAACATTAATTAGTGCACTACAAATTTTAAGAGCCAAACACAATACAGCAAAACAATATTTCACATTTTTTCATACCCCCTTTTTGAATTAAATTTGAAATTGAAAGATGAAACAAATGAAGAAGCTATTCTTCTTAATAATGTATGTTATGCTAATTAAAAATAAGATCTGAGATGCCAGGTGTAGGATTCTTCATGCCCTTTCCATAAAGAAAACAAAACTGTTGTTTTTGTAGGCCAGCGAATTTCTCTAATTAAAAAAACCCAAACACCCAAATCTCAATATAATCTTAGGACAGACATTTAACTGAGAATATTACTGCTAGAACATATGTAACAACTGCTAAACTGTTTGGATGTTCTAAATGTCAGGATATTGACCACAGGATTATCTGAGATAATCAAGATATCACTGTGTAGTCTGAGTTCAAGAAGGATGCTTAGCAATTCCTGAAAATCAGAATCCTCTAGTGTGTTTCAAACAATGGGCTATAAAGCCACAGCTCTGAAAATCACCTCTCCTTTCAAAAGCCTTAATCTATGTTTTGAGTAGGTTAAAAATTCACCAAAGTTCCCAATACAACAATGCATTTCAATGACAGAGTCATAGAATCTCACTCTCCAGGACTGAAATATTGCTCACGAGTGAATGAATTAGTGCCATATGATTTTCTGCCATTTAGAGATCTATCCAGCATAAAGAGAATTAAGACCATTATCCAGCAAATATTCTGACAGCATCATTTGCTCATTACTTTCTGTCACCTCTCAGTTCGTGACTAGTTTAGCCTCTATTTTTGTATAATTCAGAACATAGAACCTGTAGGAGAAAAAAGTCTACCTGAGCAATTTTGCTTTATATTATTCTATTCTATTCTATTCTATTCTATTCTATTCTATTCTATTCTATTCTATTCTATTCTATTCTATCGTATCATATCGTATTGTATCATATAATATCATATTTATTATATTTATTACGTTATGTTATGTTATATGTTATTATATTCCCACAGCTAAAAATCCCAGTATATGCTAGGGAGCAAGGGGAGAACCTGGAATGCAAATGAAGGCCACTCTTTCAAAAGCATCTCCATGTTACTGACTGCTCCAAAAACATCTCACTCACTGTGAGCATGTGACATGCAGTGCTGGCCACACAATGTATGTGGGTTTGTGCAAGCAGTGCCAAAGCAAACCTCAGAGATATTCACCAGGGGACAATCTGTCTCACTGCTACCAGTATGTTACAGCTAACACTTCTTCTTAATAACATATGGAAACTGTGTATGTGTGTATATATACATATGTATATTTACTTTATATGTGATGTGAGGTGCTGTTTTCTCCCAGAAGTCAAGAGATGGATAAATCCAGTACTGCTTCTTCTCTCCACTAAATGCTCTCTCATGGCTGTTGCTGAATATGGCCATTACTGGCTCAAGAAGTAATGGCTTCATGTACCACGTTATAAAAATAGAAAATAGTCAGTTTTCCAATTCAGCTGGCAGTTTTTGTTTTTAATATTTTTATTACTGCAGACATCATCATCCAGCCATCTGCTAAAGATGAGACAGACAATAACTGAGCAGAACTGGAATGAATTTTGCTGTATCTGCAGCTGGGCATTTCATTACTGTATTCTGATGTAGAATTCATGGGGGGAGGTATTTTGTTCTTTTTTTAGAGGCAATCAAAATGTGATGCACAGCAACACTTCTGTGTGAAAAAAGATACTGTTTTTTACAGGAAGACTGGAAGACCCATATTGACCTTTGTTTACCACTCTCCCATCACTGTTACGAGAGAAGCAGCAAGTCTTTCTCAGTTCCTCCTTCTGTCATTCCTGAGGCTCTTCTGATCACAGATTTATCAATATTTTTGCAAAACTGAGAGAGTCGTAAGGCTAATCCACCCCAGATGCCACAGCGCTCTCCTATCTTGCTCTAGCTCTTCATGCTTCCTTTCCCTCTCCTCCAGAGTTACCCTCCAAAGGAAAAATCTGACCATCCTCCACTGCAGAAATTGGAAGTCAGCAGGTTCTTCCTTCCTTAAATCCAAAACTACTCCAGAAAAGACAATTAGGATGAGTAGCTTTGGCCAGTTACAGGCCGTATGGTTTATCAAAAGGGCAGAAGACTCACACTGAGGTAGGTGTGCTTTTCTGTGTATGAAAAATCTCTAGGAAGACCAGCTTTTTCTAAAGTTTGGCAGAAGTCAAATAAAACAGTGCCTATTAGGGTTCATATTAAGTCCAAGGTGGTGGATGGGGTGTGCCCGGAAAGTACAGCAGCAGCTTTCTGCACACAAAAGCTGAAAGTGAAACCTTGAAGTCCCATGGCAGCTTTCATATTAGAAGTTTCTGGGGTTTGGTGGTCTTTAGCCAAAACTGTTCCTACACAGCTATCCTGTTGATCTATATCCTCTCATTACAAATACAGTTCCTTCTGTTTGTTCTTTCTACGGGATTGTTATGTAACTGGAAATACTCACTGGATTAGAAGATGCTTATAAACACAGTATTTGCCACTTGTGTAGAATTACAAAGAAATGCAAGAATTACCTCTATCAACTTCAACAAATTTCCGCATGAACACTCTAGAATAAAAGAATGGAGAAAACACAGCTAGAAGTAGGACATAAATGAGCCCTGATCCACTGCCCATTGATGTCAGTGGAAAGACTTGCACTGACTTCACCAGATGAGGCCTTGAAGGTCTGAAAAATGCTAACAATATCTTTATGCAGGATATTTTCAAAACAAAATGGGGATGCCTTTTTTTTTATCAATGGGTTTTATAATATGTCATTGCTTCACAGAATATCTGTGTCCATAAGAAATTGTAGCAAGCAAAAGCAGAAGACAGAAAATCTTTTAAATTAGGCTTCAATTAGTCAGAAACTTATCTATGTCAAGAAAGAATATAACAGAGGAAAATATGCAGTAATATATTACAGCTGTTCATTTTGGAAGACACAAATAAAATAATTTAATTTAATTGTTGTCTTCTTACATTTTTACTTCCTCCCTCATACCATATTTCTCTTTAAGAAATCTCTCAGCACAGTTAAATTGGAACACTGTACAGGAATTCTTGCTCCATTTTATTATTTTACCATATGAGGGTTCAGGCATGTTGTCAGGTCATTTGACCTCCTTAAGTGCATTGGCAGAACTCTGACATTCATGGCCAAGAAATCTTCCTTGTTTCCTTTTCTAAAAGTTGTTTAAATTATAATTTGTAGTAATTATAGAAAATGCATCCATAATTAATTGAGGAAATACTTGTTTTTTCCCCCAAGCATCTCTTATATTTCAGCTGATGAATCCCATGAAGAGAGAGGTGGAAGCTGACTTTCAAGCTGTTATTTTGTCTTATTAATAAAAGGGATGGGGGTAATGAAGCAAGAGGTGATCAATACACAAAGAAAAGATCAGACATGCATTTGCAATTTGAGTCCAAAAATACCCATATTAATAGGAGAATCCATGAGGGCAAGTTTCAAAAGAAAGCTTTTATGGTGAAAAGTGATATATGGGATCTTGATTTAGAAATTATTCTGCCTACTGTAATGACTAAAAAAAACCCCAAACCAAAATTAATGGGGATGACTGTTCCAAACTGAAGTGCATACCAACAGACCTGAGAGCGTGCATTTTCTGTAATATCTACTCACACCAGAAGAAGGTTGTATCAAATTGGTGCATATAAACCCAAAGAGAGAGGCCCTTTTATTACTGCAAATGTGCTTCCAGGAGCAACAGGATATTATTAAATGTAAATGAGTTTCAGTTGATTACCCAATAATTCTTCAACCTTATATATATTTTCCAACAACACTTTTTTTAAAACTTTAGTGACAAAAATCAAGAACAAAAGACATATTGTAAATACAAAATAAAAGCATTTTTACAAATCCTATCAAGAGCAAACATGTATTTGAAGTCAGTTTTAGATAAAGTATTTACAACCACTGAATTCAACCTTTTTTTTTTTTTTGCCTGTAAGCTCAAGATTTCTGAGCTTAATTTTTTTCTCACGGTTATAACTTTTTTTGCTCTTGGAAATTTTGGGTACATTTTCAAAAGTGCTTATGCTGCTTAGGTGGTTTTCAGCATCTGAAGTTCTATATTTTTGGTGGAAATCTTAGTAAATTGAATGTGGAAAAGCATTCAATTTGCATATTCTGGAGCTCTATTAGAATAGCCTACCTCAAAGCACAGTCTGACAAAGCACTGAAATCTGTTCTGAATTTCTCTCTCAGCCATGATCTTCCCAATTTCAGCAAGGCATTCACATGCTTCAAGTCAAGAACTAGTTCTAAAACTTTTCTGAAACAGAGCTGAAAATTTGCTTTACCTATTCAAAGTACCAGAGCAATTCAAGTTTCCTCCCTCTTTAACTGTAGGTCCTGTGCACTTTGCAGCCCTTGTGAGCTGCTGTTCTTATATACTGGCCAACCTTCTGGAATGCAGTGTGTACAGACAGACAGCATCTACCAACACTCCTCAGAGTGCCTTAACACCTCAAAAGAATAGCAATTTTCCAAATCCAATATATATTGCACATCCAACTTGTGAAAAATAAAGAAATTATTGAAAGAGTTGTCACATGACTTATTGGAATGCATGAATTTTACCAGTGCAAAGTCAAAACTGGATTTAAGAATAGATAGACAACTTTATTAGTAAGGCAAGCAAAATAGCCAGATCGGGGTAGAAGTGGGGGAATTCATGAGGGGAGGAGAACATCTGCCCAACCCAGGTGGGAACACTGCTCTCTTCCAGTGGTTAATATGTTTCAAGACAATCTCAGAAATGACCAGCTTACTTTACAGAAATGACTTTACATCTTTATATCCAGATCAGATACCATGTCTTAGGTAAGTTTTCCCTTTTACACCGCTCAGTATCTCACCTCTTCAGTCACCACCAGTGAATTATCACAAGTTTTGTTCACTACATGAGGCTATGGATCTTATTTAAGTAACACCAGATTCACTAGAAGTCGAATTTAGACCACAGAAATGTTTAAAACAATTAAAAGGAAATATAGCCACATTGCTGAGCATGTACCCAAGTACAGGTCTTGCATACTCAGGTTCTGAGAAACGAACAGTCTCTAAGACTCACAGTTCTCTTACAGTTCTGTTCTGTTCTGTTACAGTGTTACAGTTCTGTTCCCCATAGATCCAGGTACCATTTTTGTTGCTTGTGTTTTAATTCATTTCCAGCTGTAGAACTAAGCAACTTTTAAAGTTGCTATTACAGATACATATGTAATATCACATATGTATGAGACTGCAAAAAATTCAGCTCTACGGTTTAATTTTTTAAAAATGTAGTTGAAGCACATTTATGACAATAATCCTTTCACATGCAAGGTGTCCTGTTCTATGTGGCTGACTGGGACTAAAATTCTCCACACGTGTCCTTCTACCACCTTGAAATCCATGCTAGATAAATGATATACAATCAAAATCTTAAGTGGGCAGAGGTGTCATAAAATGGTAGCTGAAGTACCTTTCACCTTTACTTTAAAAGTTGTTTCATACTTAGATATTTATTTATTAATTTCATGTCCTCTAGGAATTGCTTCCTAGTCTAGATCCTATCTAGGATTTCTTTCAGATAGTTGACCATTTTCTTTGTAGTTATTCAAATACGGCCTTGTCTAATGTCCTGTTTGCTCAAGTAGGAATTACACAGTGTCATTGGAAAATATGCCGAGGAATCAACCCTGTTTTCCAAAATACTATGCTAAACTTTTAAGGTTTTGTTGTTTGTTTTTTTTTTAATTTATTACATAGAGCACCTGTTATGCTCTTCTAGAACATGTACGACCACTGTTCTCCTTCCTTTGGAGGCCATTGCTATTTGGAGTGAGACTCTCAGATACAGAGGGATAAGAATATGTAGTGAGACTTTGCATAGATCAAACCATCCGTGTCTCCTATGAGACAGACACATATGAGTACACAGGCAAGTAGGCCTTTGGAATTCATGAGAAAATAGAAAACAATTTTAAAATCGAAGGAGGAAACCATAAATTTAGTAGGGAGATTAAATTAGACACAAGCATGCAATGTGCGTACCATAAGTGTTGGAAGAGGAACAAACTTCATGGTTAGTAAATGCATCAGCATACAAAAGCATCTGCACAATAGGTACATTCTTAATCCTTTTCTCTGACTGGAGTAGCAATAGAGGGACACTCCTTTCTCATTTTGACCTTATTATAGCACATTACTAGTAATATTTGTAAGACTTATACCCATTTAAAAAATAATACTCAGTTCCACGTTGAGTAATACCAATTACAACAGTAGGTGGTTGTTGAACTGACAAATACCCAGAGATAAAAAGGGCATGCATAAACACTGCCAGGGATGGGAAGCCTGGTACAGAAAACTTGAGCATTATCTGCCAGAAACAATGAGTGTGGTATTCCACAAGGAAAAAATGGGCCACAATTTACTACATGTGGCACTTGGATGATTTCATCTGGCTTTTCACTAAGGTTAAGAACTGACGTGTTTCCCTGGAAAAAGCTGAGGACACATCCAGGCAGTGAGAGATAAAGCAGGAGGTTCACAACAACTATTCCCATAAGAAAATGATAGGCAACAATCCAGAAGCTCTCTAGGCTGAAATCAAAAGCCTTGTCAAAGGAAGATAAGGCCTGGGGAAAGGAAGTAGATTAAAAAGATAACCATTCTGAAGAACTGTTCCTCTATTTCTTCTCAGGAGAGCTAATATTTCCTGATCAAACTGCCATTCCTCAATTTAGTAAAGACCAGGAAGGGCCTGCATGCACTAGTCACCCTAGAAAGTCTAAACACAAAGAGATAAATCTTTAAAAGTGACAAATGAAATCAGAGGATGCTGTATCATGTAAAATCATTCTAAACATTCAAGTGTCCTCCATTTCTAAACATTCAAGAGTCCTTCCCCTTTGAAGGCACTCTTCAACGGACGAGCTGAAGACAGAGGCCTTGGCACAGCTCCCAGAATAGAACATGTGCTCCCTCTGGTATGATTTACGGTGTCTGAGTATCATTTATGGAAAAGAGTTTTTTGCTGAACCCAAATCTTCAATTATTGCAAATGTGCTCCTTACAGTTAAATAAATTAAAAAAAAAAATACAAACCCTCTTTGGTTCCATACTTATATCAGAACATCCTTGTATATCTGAAAGTCATATACCACAAGCAGCTTTCTGTCTGAGTTTTGGAAGGAAGTTGAAATAATGGAAAATACCTAGAGGTAGAAAAGTACAATGTGTTTTCCAATGGTTACAGGGAAAAAAAAAAATCTGTGAACTAGGATTCTTTTGTTTTACTCCTGATTTTATCAGAGACTGGCTTAAGATATATCCACCTTAGGTGTTTCAACAGCTAAAAGATGCTTAGCCACAGCAAGATGATTCACAGTGCAGGTTAGGAACCTTTCTCCTTAGTAATTCAGCAAAGAAAATTTTGGGGGGTATGCGTATTGCCACGCTCCCAAAACAGTCAAGAGAGACTGATAGACTGCTTTTAAGAATGAGTCAGAGCAAAAGCGTCAGAAAGTTATTCCTGTAATTGCACTCTGAAGGAGCCCATCTCTCACTGTCCACTACAGAAAAAGTGCCTAAGAGGTATCACTGAGTTTCTCAGCATCATCTCAGTTCCAGGGTAACCAATTTCTCCATGTTTCGTGTGAAAGCTCAGGTAGCTGAGGACATTGTCATATCAGCCACAGGATCTGGGCTCCCATTTGAGCCCCAGCTGCCCTGATCATTCAGGTGGCCTCTCTGCTGGCTGAGGCTGATGCGAATCCCGGAACAGCCAGCTGTTTCTGCACACAGAACCGCCTTGTAATACCAGCCTGGACCTCAGTTACATCTCCATGACTGATAGGGATGTGCCTGACCTGGAACATTTGGCCCAGACAGTCCTATTCAAGCCTGGTGCCCACACTGTGCAGGCTGGAATCATGGGAACACAGAGACTAAACCAGAGAAAATTCTCTATCTCAGGTTTTATGGCACTCAGTGGTAACAGGCAAATACTGAGTTTCTGCTGAAGCAAGTTTCTGACATGGATATAGTTTTATAAAACTGTTCACAAGAACAGAAGCAAGCATTTCAACATGAGATGGTGGCTTGTTATAACTAAACTGTCCTAGGAGTTACCTGGAGATGCACTAGGATGGGTCTCTCTTTGGTACTGACATTTATATTTCCAGGTAGCCACCAGTTTTTGAAAAAAAAATCATTGAATAAATAGCAGGACCCAATGTAAAAGAACACTTAAATATCAGAGTTATTAGACTGCTTTTAAACTGTGATTTTAATAGTCTAGATTCTTTCTGATTCAGAATCACTTTTCTGGGCAGTGATACTTCTTCCTCTCCTCTTAGCTTGCCTCCTGGACTCCTAAATATTCCAAAATAAGGGCTCCAACCTCCCATCTCTTGTCTTAACTATGCACTTCAATTTCTCAACTACTGCCATATGAGGGGGCTTGAAAAGCAGAATCACTACAGCTGCATCCACACAGGTCCGGTGTTACCCAGTTGTGCTGCCTGAGCCGCACCGTTCCATGTGGATGGCAGCCTAAAGGCCTCTATTACTGCACTGTCCTGCTTTCTCTGCATCTGGATATCATAGAAGAATGTTTTATGTTGCCACATTATTCATCTTCAAAAGCTACAGTTACTTGCATATGATAGATTTTCAGTGCTCTGAAGGTGTCTGATGGACTTAATTCACTTGTTTTGTTTTGAGAAGACACTATTTCACAGTCCTATGGATTTAAGCATTGTAGAATCTTTGGATCTCCTGTTATTAAACCAGTAATCTTTTCTTGTTTTCATATTTTGAGTGCCGTAGGTATACAAAAGACATTTTTTCATTAGTTATCACCTTTTGCTGCTAAAACGTTAAGGGTGATTTACAAAAACAAAACCACTTTCTGAGTAGTGAGTCCATCCAGACTGTGCAGAGCTGAGTTCATACCAAAACAGCAGCACTGATATTAATATGTATATACTGTATCTTCTGTGTAGTTAGACTGCTGCCTCGGAAGTTCTCAATGTGGGCTCTTTCAAAGGCATCTACAAAAAAATATTGATTTTGAAAAACCCGATTAGGAAAAGTATCTGTTTTTCAATAAATTAGAAAAAGATAAGAACAGAACTGGTTAAGAGTAAAGAGGGTAACCTACTCCTGAACTGCTTGAACTCTTGAATATAGAAATGAATTACGGAAAATCTGACAGACAAGCCTAGGTAAAATGGCATAATTTCATTTCTGCTTCTGTGGGGAGAAGAGGAAAGGGGGAAACTATTGTGGTTTTGAAATCACAACAGAATGAACTCACTCTCATTCTCTGACCTATTCATTTCTCAATACTTATTTTTATAGCTCATGTTACGAAGTTGTGTAATGATAATTTATAGGTCAGCTCGACAGAACCAGGCAGACAGTACTCAACATGATCCTTACTGTTCCTGTCCACAAATACAACAGCCTATATTACTTCTCCTCTCCCCCAGACTATTTGAACTTTCCTCACAGAGGTGTGTAATGAAAGGAAATACATGGACAAAAATATGGAACAAAGAGGAGAAAGGGCAGACATACAATTCATCCGAAAACATTTCTAAAAGCCCAAAGAGCTAGCAGCCAGTAAAGATGCCACATTCCAAAAGCAATTCAGAGAATGCCTACAGAATTGGTGCCCACAACACAGACAGATATCTATTTTTTCTGAGTTTATGTCTAAGACTCAGGGTTCAGCATTTCAGCAGCTCATCATTACGCTTCCAGCGCAATATGAGTGTGGCTTGCCATGAGTGCAAAACTGATAATTCATCCGTCACCAGTAGTCACATCCAAGCCTGTCCAGACATAAACACACACACCAGAGGCAAAATGTGGTTCCTATGTATAAGAAATTCTATTTTCAGCTAATAGGTTACCTAAAAATAAACTCTTACTCAAATGCAAGGGTTTCCTTCAGTCCCTTTTATTAGTAGCATTAAAACACAAAGTACAATTTTGATTTGAAAGAACTATCTCTACTTTAGCAGTGTCAGGTGGCTGGGTTCCAGTATTGTGTGAATACACTTTACATTCTTCTAAAGAACTGAGCATTTTTCAAAGGGACAGAACATTATATTTTGAAAAATATCCCTCAGTGATTTTCTGCCAGCTGAAGTATCCAAAGTGTCTGCCCTCAAGAAAGATTCAGTGCTTTTGGCAACATTTGCAAGCTAGTCTGTTTTTTCCAATCCAGAAACATTTTCTTTGCCAGACAGTCTTCTGAAATAATGTTCTTACACAGAAAGTACATGTTCAGTATGTTTTGCATTTATACACTGTAAAAGACAAGGAGTTTGGAGGTCCTAGAGGCTGGCACTGGATTACATGGGCAGTTACTTTCAGATGGAAAATGAAGACACTTGAAGATGGCAAAGGTGATAATAAAAAAGGACTGGGATTTCTAAAACCATGACTAGAACATTACTGCCAGGCTTGCAGAGTCATGCTCCCATGATGCTAAAGAGTAATATAAGGGTACCCAGTAGAGAAGGCTGTGATAAAAGGTCAGCCCCTCACTGAGAGGAGGGGAAAAGGTCAGCATCGGGTTCATGATGTTTGGCCATGGAGCCCTGGCTGTGTAACTGACATACATCCCTCAGGTATTGCCAAGGTGAAAATGCTGAAGGAATGTGAACAGGACAGCAATTCTCTTGATGTGATAGAAAACTCCAAGTTTTAAATTACAAATGTTTTCCCCCTTGTTCTATGGGACTTTCTAGAGTGAGGGTTTTCTTATTATTATTTGAACAATGGGCTATCCTAACAATACAAATTACAGATTACATTGTTCTTTTTATGAACGGAAGTTCCCAAAGTAGGATTCGGAATCTACCATGATTCAAAATTTTGAGGGATCTATGGGGAACCTCTTAAAAACCATAATCTGTTTGCATTAGAAAAAGGGACAAATTCAGAGAATTTAAGTATGTGAAAAGATTTTCAGATGTGAAAACAGTGCACAGCATTCTAAAGGCTTGATCAGACACAGCTGGATGTCAGACTATGCCTGACAAATGTAGCTGTTTCCCCAGCTGCCTATTAGATTCTCCTGACAGAGGTTATAAACTCTCAGCAGAGCAGGACTGGCAAGCATTCCTTCTCTGCTTCTCTGTAAATGTAGATAGCTCATTGAACATAGACAGTAGGCAGAGGCCTACGCTGCTCTTCTATCTCTTCTGTCCTTCATTCCAGAGGACATTCAAATGCAGGGCCCAATAACTCGCAGACCAATCTGTCTATAGTCTAAAATATCATCACATTAAAATTTATTAAGAATGTGTCAGCATTATGACGACTCAAATATTCTTCAGAACTAATATTTTTTCTGGAGCAGCATTTCCTTTTAAGTTTCATGATAGCCTTGGTTTTTCCCTCCCTCTCTCTTTTGGGTAAAAGAAATACAGTTTTCTGAGTACATGAAAACAAGCACTACAGAAATTAAATACACATACTTCTCATTGACAGTCTTCTAGAGTTGTTTTTCTTTGTTTGTTTTCTTTTTGGTGCCCTTTTATTTTATTTGGGGTTTTTTTGGGTTTTTTTTTCATTAAAATATGATCTCAGAGTTTAAAGGACTCATTAATCAAGGCTCATGCCCAAATTCTCACAGACTGGACTTCTTTTAATCTGCTCTGAAGGTGTAGTACAAAATGTGACATAAACTGCCAATATGTGTGTTTCAAGAAAAATCACCTACTCACAGTTATTAAGAAAAATACTTCTCCGTATATCTTTGTGAAGCACATAAGCTTTTTGTTTTTCTTCTCTGAAAATATCTATGTGAAATGCCATGGTATAAATTATCTATAAGAGCAGATAAGCTAGTCAAATGGCTTGTCCAGAGGGCAGTTCACAGAAAGGAGGTGTTTTCCACATATATTCACAAGAACCGCCCAACATCTAAGCATGGCCAACCTGTCATTCCCAAGCCAAAGAGTAGATACAGAAACTGTGCCAATCCAGTTCCAACACACAGAGTAACAAATAACAGTCTCTGAGGTGATGGCCAACCATCAGGAAGCCACTCCTGGGCCACTCAAACATATTTTTAACATCACTCAACAGACAAAAAACCCAGCTTGCATTCAGAGACATGATACAAAGACCATGGATGACAACAGGGGCTGCTGGGGCGCCCATCTGGAGCTGCCTTGCTCCTTCAGAGCAGCTCCAGCACAGCCGGGACCCCCAGCCCCAGCAGCAGACATGCTGCAAAGGCTGCATGAGGATGGCTGCTAAGAGGGCACACGGTGCTCTGCCATGGACCAGGCAGAGTGTGTGTCCAGCTGTCCAGACAGGCAGCAGCCGCGATCCCAAAGGCAGCCTGCAAACAGGATCCTTGTCCTGCTTAGCTGCTGCAAGCTGAGGGCACCTCCCGGCAGAAGGCTGGCTGCGAGGCACAGATCACCTGGAAAAGCATGACATGACAGTCCCATGTGAGCACTACCCTTGTTGTCAGGGCACAGTTACAAGTACACAAAGCCACACGGAGGACCTGTGGAGGGAGCCCTTCCTAGGGAAATGCTTTTTAGGCTCTTGCAGCCTACCATCCATTTGTGCTTTTATTCCAGTTTCCTATTGTACTTGTCACCCACGAAAAACATTGGCTATCATAGTTTCTATTCCTCAGATTTCACCTACTTGTGAAACTTTTAGCAAGTTTTCTCCAGTGTCTTCCTTGTGTAACATATTTCTCCATCTCAGAGTTTTCTTTCCACTGCTTTTTCCACGAGTTTTTCAGTCTTTGCTCTCAGATTGCCCCAGGTAGACTCCTAAAATAGCCCTGCTCATTTATTTCTCTTTTACCAATTGCTAGATCTGAAAGAGTACTTCTGGGAGATCCAGACATTTTCTATCATCTGCTACGCCCTCCCTCCCTTCCTAAGATTCTGCCAAAGGTAGCAGAGTGGTCACTGAACTTAAAGGGTCAGTCACAATGTACAAAGATTTTATTAAATAAATTTTCCTTAAAAATAGACTGCCCAGCTCTATTTGTGACAGTGCCCTGATATTTTTAGGATCTTGACTTAATAATAAGAAAAACAAAGCTCAGATAAATTCTCCTTTTGATTTTTAAACCAGCAGTCTGAAAGAGCATTTCTTTCTTCAGTGAGAGCAGAATTGAGCTCTGACTTTTGCTTAAGTTCTCCTTTGGCTTCAATAGTTGGATAATGCTTTGTGTTTTGAAGCTTGTTTACTAGGCAGTTTCTACAAACACTCATCACTACACTCTTTCTTTCAGTGGCATACACATGAGACGGCAGATTTACTAACAAATTAAAATATTTGACATCAACAAGAAAAATACCCACTGTCTCTTTTTAACCAAGACACACAGGAAGTAGCCTAATGTGGCATTACTTACCCAAGAATTAATGGTAAAAAAAGGTTTAGTCCTTGGACCATCAGGTCTATGGGTGTGTGCTTCAGCATAGAAATCTATCCACTGGATTGCTTTACTGTAAAATAATAATGCTTCTTTGACATGCCACACAGCTGACAGTCTTTAAAAGCCATAATTTGGTCACAGAACTGATTCTTAATACGCTGGAACTTGGTTGCTTAGTTCTCTAATACAGTCCCACAGAAGCTCCTGGTCAGATTTAATCACATTTCTGTTGTGACTAGCCCTTGGGAGACCACGGCTAAGATTTTCTTCAGTCCATATAACCAAGTTTTTATGACTATTCATAAGTGTTGTTTGAAATTAGACAATCTGTCTTTCTCCACATGTTGGAATATTTTAGCAGTAATTCTAAACTGCCACAAATAGATGTTGTAAAATGTTCTGCATCTGTGTGGTTTTTATATTCCAAATTTTTGTTTCCATATTACAAATGTGCATGGCAGAATCTAATAAATCTAATGGTTATTGCAGTTTTGCCCATTAATATTGTGACTGTAAGTCTAGGCAACAGGCAATATTTTGTTAATTCTGAGTGTCACGTTATACACAACCGTCGTGATTGCAGGAAGAAATGTAGTGTGACAGATCAGTAAATTAACTAGAGGGTACAGTGAAATCTGGGCCCAAGGCTATGGGCAACTGAGTCAGAGAGCTATAGACTGGCAGAAGGGTGTCTCAAGATCTGGGGAACGAGTCTGTTCAATTTCTTCCATCTTCCCATGTTAACAGGCAGCAGCACTGAGAGCAGTTGCAATGAAGTATGCTGTGGTATGGAGAGAAGAGAATATCTGGACAGGTGTGCTGGTTTTGGCTGAGGTAGACAGTGGCTCATACAGGGTTAGGTTTTGGATTTGTGGTGAACAGAGTGTTTTTAATAGAGTTGTTACTGCTGAGCAGGGCTTGCACAGAGCCAAGGCCTTTTCTGCGTTTTGTACAGCCACACTGGTGAGGAAGCTGGGGGTGCATGGGAGGCTGGGAGGGGACATGGCCAGGGCAGGTGACCCCAGCTGATCAAAGGGACATTCCAGACCATATGACATCATGCTCAGTATATAAAGTTGGGGGAAGAAGGAAGAAGGGGAGACATTTGGAGTGATGATGTTTGTCTTCCCCAGTCACCATTGCATGTGATGAGGCCCTGCTCTCCTGGGGATGGCTGAACACCTGCCTGTCCATGGGAAGTGGTGAATGAATTCCTTGTTTTGCTTTGCCTGTGTGCATGGCTTTTGCCTTTCTTATTAAATTATCTCAACCCATGGGTTTTCCACCTTTTACCTTTCCAATTGTCTCCCTGATCCCACTGGTGACCGAGTGGCTGTGTGGTACTTGGTTGCTGGCTGAGGTTAAACCCCAACAACAGGTCATAGCAGACGATGCCATGGTACCAGTGAATGTTGAAACAATTGTCAAGATATATTACTACAGAACACCAGAGTCAGTGAGAGCTTTAACAACCCAAGCATTTAGCAAGAAAGGCAGCCAAATGGTTCTATTCCCCATCAATACTGAAGGTTATCAATACTTCCTTTATGTGTGGTAAAGGGAGAACAGAAGAAAGAGGGAAAGAGGAAAGAGAAGGAGGGAAGGAATGAAGAAGGAAGGAGGAAAGAAAGAAAGAAAGGAAGAGGGAGGGAGGGAGGAAGACACCACTTTGGAAATAGTTTTGAATTTACAGAAAAGAAAATACTAAACAAGCACAGAAAAATGATCAAAATAAGAAGAGAAGCTTAAAAATATGAGGCTAACTGCAGCACATAATATTTCCTGAGAATCCAGGCTCACACACCTATTTCACACACATGAAACATGGCTCTGACCAAATCCTACATAATACAATGCAGTTATTCAACTAAGTGCTTTAATGTTTTGTGGAAAATTTCTAGGTCTAGGAAACCACCTCAGAGTGTAGGATGGTAATACTTCCATTCTTGAAAAGTAATTTGTATATCCAGGAGATAATTTACAACTCTAGAAAAGCACATTTCAGAGTGAAAATGAAAATAAATATTTCTAGTTAGTTCAACAAACCAAATCAAAACCTTTTCCTTTGTCAGTATTGGGATATGTCATTTTAATTTAAAAATAAAAAACATGACAAGCTGTGGTTGTTTTTGCATATCTATTTTGAAATGCTTCATTGCAAACAAAAAGAAAATTTGTATTTTTCTTACTTGCTCTGATAAGAATTGAAATCAAACAACGAAATGTTGATGTTTCCTACTGAGTGGACATTCAAATTTGTATCAATGTAGAAGACAAGTGTTTTTTTTCAAGGAAATATCTCATTCAGCTAAGCAAAGGGTATCGAGGCTATCATCTCTGACACAGAGATATTTAGCGGCAACTTGGTTTGTGAAAGAAGGAAATATTCTGAGTGAGTTTACAAAAATCAATGAAGTGCAAATGCCAGAAACTTTGTTGTGCAATTATTCTCCTGTGCAAAAATAAAAGATTATTGGCCAGAATATTGGAAGACTTGTTATCTCAGTGTTTTGAAACATAAATAAGCCACCCTGGAGCAGATAAAGCATGGCAGCAATCCCCACACCATTTCTCCACATGACACTGAATCATAAACATGCGGTTATTTACTTCTCTTCTACTAAAATCTTTCATGTTTACTGCAGAATAAGACTGTGCAAACAAGCAGAAGAGCTGAGCCACAGTAATGTTTCCCAGCAGTGAATTTTCCATACATCAAATTTCTCAATAAGCAATAACTACACAAATATTTTTTTTTCAGGTGCTGCTGCCTCAAAGTTCATACCTAATGTGCATCCAGTGACTGTTGAACAATTCCAAGTGCTGGCAGCCCTAGTAAACGAGAACATAATTTTGTTATTGTTTTGCATTGAAAGGAGCGTGACGAGGGAAATATTTGGAGAAAAGTGAGAATGCATCAAGATACGAAGGAGCTTCTAGGAGGTTTTATTTAACTTGTTTATTAAGACTGGAATTTAGCTCAGTACAAAACTTTCTGTGACTTTCTGGAAAAAGATTTTAGTCAAATGTAGAACAGCTGTGCTCTCCTGCAGTTGCATTAAACAACATCTGTTACAGAGTACTAGCAAAAAGAGTTTATTCAGTTGAATGCAGTTCTGGGGATAGCATGTATCTGCAGAACATATCTTAAAATGATGCCATTTCAGCATATTGTTAGTGAGTCAAGAAGGAACTTGTATCTCATTCTCCCCATGTATTCAAAATACCCTATTGCAGTCAGGATAAGGCTGCCCAGCTGGAGTAACTGAGAAATAAGCCAGTGTGACTTTTCTTAAGCCATGAAGACGTGCTCCTCCTTGCACGGTGCAAAGCACAGAGGAATAGAACAGACATGGTTAAATGAAACACTAGCAGAAGCTCTGGACAGAATCCCAGCCACATGCAACATTATGCTTAGTAGAACATATCCCAGGATTGTTTGAATGATTAGACATGGATCTACCTAATGTACTCCTTCCCAGAAAATGACAGAACTTCTGTCCTTACCGGGGAAACAAGAATTCTGCTAAACACAAGGAGACTGCCATTGCTTGAATTTCACGAATCAGCTTCTGTGCTGATATTGGTCATACTAGCAGGTGATTAATTTTTCATTAGAGCAGCTCTTGTGAAGTCAAGGTCTGAATCAGCTCAAAACTGCTTTGAATTATGCATTTTGCTTCTAGCAATCCATTGAAAAAGGTGCCATGATCAACATCATTTATTCTGTTCCTCTGCCAGGTCCTATCAGCATCCAAACAAAATAAACAAAAAAAGTTTATATGAAATTCTGAAATTTCTCCCTATGATGTTCATCATTAGTATCAAAGCTTTACAGACCAGATAGAAGATGTTTTATGTTTTAATTTATAGCCTGCATGCAAGAAATTAACAGATAAGCACAATGGCTAAAACACCAGTCTGAGATATTAAAACCTGATCAGCTTTTATTTAATGCAGCACTACCCTCATCCTTCTCACCCAGGTAAATAGCTCAGAGTTTACGCTTTCATCTGGGATTTAGAAATGCACAGTTGATCCTTTCTTTACACGAACTGAATTAACTCCTTGAGCCTATATCTCCTTGGTCTGTGTGCACATTTTAACCAGGATAGACAGGCGAGCTCTTCAGTTACAGCCATTGCACCTTATGATGAACTTGTCTGAAGCAGAGAATGAAGAGCTGAGAATGATTGTATACTGCCTTGCAAGTCCTGGATTCTTTCATCAGCCTTAAAGGGATAGGAAGGCTCTAAAAATGTGACATTATGATCCTAAAAGTCTCCTGTTCCTGGATTTTATACAGTTTGTTATGCTGGCTGTTTGAGAGGGATCTGCAGAGTCTTCAGGTTTACATTTGTGTATTTAAAAATTCAAATAATACCTAAAACCATACTCTCTGGATTTCTGGAATATGTATGGGCATGAACCTAGATAAATTACTAAGTTTTGTTCCCCCTTTTCTTCTCCCTCCCCCCCNTAAAAGATACGGAAAATACAAAGAAAGACCAGAAAAATATGGAGAGAGACTGAGAGCAATCCTGTGATATCCTATCAAAGAGGTACTTGGACAGAGTGTGATTATCTGTATTTGAATAAATTTGTGACTGGAGGCTTTTTAGGTATAAATATATTCAATAAAGATGCAAAATCTATCCAGTTACTTGAAACAGAGCAAAAAAATTTGTATTAGAACTCAGATTCTTATTAAGTAATGAGGAAAAATACCTACTGGATTACCTAAGGTTCTAGCAGATTTACTTTTACTGTAAATGTCTGTTTTCTTGTTTCTAAACTAAAGGCTGCAACTCAAATGAGGATTAGTGTTGCGGTTATGATAGTACTTTGTTTATTTTTTTCACTGGAAAATTTTATTCACAAGAGTCCTCTTAGTTTTGTAATCTGTTCATCAGTTAGATATGGCAAGGGCATTAATAATTCATGTTCAGTAAATTCATAAAGCATTCATTTCAGAAATCATTCGCAGTCCTTAATTTTACCACATCTTTTTGTAGCTGATAGTTCGACTACATTAAGCACTGAATATGGTAGCTGTTATTCAGTGAATAGCAAGAAAATTCTTCTTAGACACTAGGAAATGCCAGCTGTTAATACAGTGGTGTTAGCAATGTGCACTAGATGTTTTCACTCAGGAACAAGTCAACATGGGAGAGATGTGAAGATAGTTTCCTACCACATCTCTAGTGTTACTGTGCACAAAAGAAATGTCCATTTTGGGTGACAGGTTCTTTCCCTGTAAGATATTTTTGGGGTTAGACAAATTCTTTGGGCTCCAACACAAATGATGGAATCAATCCCAACTCCTCTTTTCAAGCTACCTTCTGACCTAGTCAAAACAGTCGTGCAACTGATCTAAAAATCAGAAACTGCAGCTTTAGTTAGTACTTTGAAAGAGAGGGGGTAGAGATATAAGCCTACATTGTTTTTTTCCCTTATCCAGACAATGTTGTTTTTAGGGATAGTTGCTAGAATTTTTCCAAAGGTAGCCTTCCCCCTTTTCTTTTTTTCCTCATCTTAATTTTTCCTCCCTCCTCATGGTGTTTTGTTTAACCATATTCTTATGCATACACTCTTCAAACATGCGTGCGTTATACCATGGTCATTATAATAGCCCATGTAACTTTCCAGTAACAGTACTGAAAGCAAAAAACAGGGGAAATAAGGACACACCATTAAAAGCAGGATTCCTATAAAGCTCTGCCTTTCCCAGCTAGGTGTGATATTGTTTATGAAGCAGCAGGAGGATACTTATTTTCTGGCTTCCAACATTCTGTCCGCCCTGGGAAATTTAATCTAGGTAACAGTAGGCAAAAATATTACACTTTGACCAGATTTCACATACTGTGAAGAGAAAAAGGGTTGGGACATATCTATTTTTAACCAAAAAGTTTCTAAAAATGATTCATTTTTGTGTTCCCTTTCAGTAAAGAAAATAAAAAAGTATTACTTTTTGTGGTAAGCCACACAAAAAAAAAAATCCGTTTGACTTTGATTGGAAAGGAAAAACAACATGGCAATAATACACCCAGTAGCAGATTCAAAACATAATAAATCTTATTTTCTCCCTTTTATTTTTACTTTTTATTTTTGAACAGCAAGGAGTGTCAAATTCTAACCTTTTGCCTGAAGAAGCTCAATTGCCTTTCTCCCAAGTATGCCAAGAGAAAGAATTACCTAACAGAATAAGGGCAGTTTGGCTTTACACTGCTTTACCTCCATCAGTAGAGAAACATTATAAAGATGCCATTAGACCCCCATGTTCTCTACAGTTTTTCAGCAGACTTAGGTATGAAAGCAAGACATGGAATATAAGCTACCATTTACCTCACTCAGTGTATGACTGTCACCACAGAAGGGACTTCTAGAATTGCTACTGATTTAGGATTAGATATACATGAGTGACTTTTGTTTATTATATTGATGTATCCTAATTAGATGGGTTTGATATAACACCTACCATGATGGCACTTAAGTGCTTGTGTGGCTGTCTGCACATGGCATTTTCTCTTATTTCTATTGTTACTGGAATGTCTTCACAATATTTTCCTTGTATGATCAAGCATTTAGAGGCAGAACAGCCTAACAGACTTAACAAAGAACTGAAAAAACAAGAACTCATGTTCAATTTATCACTAAAGGAATACTCAGCCCTTGGCAATAATAACACTTTGTGAACATTTCCCAGCTGTGTGAGACAGAGCTGTATCCAACAGTATTAATATTAAGATTACTTAATAGGCCTCATTTTATTTTTCCTCACCTACATGGGTTATTTAGATCAGATTACAATGTAATCTATATGCTCATTTCATCTATACATGATATGGATTAAAGCCTGATGAATTTACATGAAAAAATGCAGATGTGAAATTCTAGCTGAACTCCATGTATTTTTAATGTCCTAAATAGGACTGTCTTTATTTGAAGCATGAGCAGAATTATGCTTTAAGGTCAGAAACACAACGAATAATTTGGAAGCTTGCAAGCCATGATGCAGCTTCCTTGGCAACATATTCTATAATTGTGACATACCACTAAAAGTCCAAAGATCATGAAGCTTCTGTGCTAGATCCTACACAAAGTTATTCTTCCTGTCATTAAGAGATTTGTTTTCAAAACTAGGTGTTACACCATATTGTGGCATTTGTGACAGCAGCAAGAAAGGCATATGGTTTTTTCTCCTGATGTGGTATGTTACCCTACTTGTTCTATAAATACGTGTCTACAAAAATGAAGACTTAACCATAACCTTTGAGACTTAAGTGACTGTATAACATTCAGCTGTGGAAATCAACAACAAAAAGGCAAAGTCTTCAACAGGAAAAAAAGTGCAGTCTCTTCTTGTAACAGGCTACAGCAAATCTGCAGACAAAGAAGCAGAAACGTTGTGTCTGTCCTTATGAAGTTCCTGCATTTATACAAGCTGCCAGTAGCAGAAGACTTTCCAGAGCAGGATGTAGACTGAAGAGTGACCTATATTTAGCATTATGCATGACATTTCAAAATTTGATTACATAAATGTGAATTTCTAATAAAAATGTGAAAATTAATCTGGGAACCTTACTTTTCCTACATGTTCAGCATATTCTAGTGACAATAATACCTGCAATACTTAGATTTCAGATATTTCTGAAGTAGTGATAGCTAGTATGGCACAGCTTTTCAGAATAACTTTGGAAAAAAATATTTCTGCTTGATAGTAACTGATCCACAAATGCCTCTGTAAGACAAAATAAACACTGCCGTATTATACATTTATAAAGAGATTAGTTAATCCTTCTTTAGATTATTATATATCAGACTGAACACACAAAACATACATTTCCTGGCAAAACCAACCATTCGTTGGTCACTTCCAACCAAGTCTGAGAAATATCTAGGATTTCCCAGTACCTTCCAAAGTCAAGATCATGCTTTGTTCAGTTGTTCCGAAGGTAGAACAACAATTATATATCAACAGAAGAGAAAGAGGAAAAAAACCCCTTTGAATGATAAAAGTGTAGTGCAACACCTGAATAAAAAAGCAAATTTACTTTTTCAGATACTTGACCACTACTTCAGCTGATTACAGGTAAAACGTCGAATTTATGAAAAGCATCACTTCATTATGAATACTGATAGGCCTTCTGTCTTCTCTGTCAGCTGTACTGGACTACCCCCAAAAAACTACAATCAGTATTATTGGTATGTGCTGGCTAAAATATAGACAGATAGTCTCTGCTCAAAAGCAGAGACTGCTCGAACTTCTACCCTACCCTGTGCTTTGGATGAGATAGACATGACTAATAAAAGATTATGATGTTGCTTGATTTACCATTCATTATTATTTAACCCGAATAAATCAAGCCCAACAATTCAATTTTTAAAATTATATTTGTTATCTACAAATAGATGCCCTTGTAATGGAAAACCTCAGAAGTTCCAAAAACATATATATTTTTTTTAAATCCCTCTATTTGTTCCCTTTCTTCTAGTCTAGTTCTCTATCCTTTAAATCTGTTCCCAAGAAAGCCTCCTACTCTAGAGACAAAAACCGTAAAATGTAATTCTTAGTTGTTTGTATGAGAGGGTTTTACATTCCTCTGTAGGGCCAGACAAATAGTTACAGTCAGATGCAGCAATGAGTTGAACAATTCCATGCCATAGAAATCCAGAGTCCAACCAATGTGCCTTTCACATGGGATGTGAGGCAATCTGCATCAGAATAGTTGGGAAAGTCTCAGTAACTATTGAAAATTACCATTTACTGAAATGTTGCTGGAGGCTGAGAGAGATGAAGTCCAGTCTGGCTCAGCTCAACAGGCCAAGATGCATTACAGTTGGAGTCATATCTGCAACTCCTGCCAGGTCATTCATGGTATTATACAAAGCCCTTTACTGAGCC
Source organism: Melanocharis versteri (assembly GCA_013397845.1). Classification (NCBI taxonomy): domain Eukaryota; kingdom Metazoa; phylum Chordata; class Aves; order Passeriformes; family Melanocharitidae; genus Melanocharis; species Melanocharis versteri. The sequence goes on from VZTG01001067.1 coordinate 1,989,581, forward strand.
TGACTGCATGGAAAGTGATAATGACAACTGGTTGTCTGCCTGAGTCTGTCTGAGGGCCATTTTATGTTCTAGAGCATTAAACAGCAGATGAATTCTTATATATATCAGATTTTCTTAGAGTTATAGAGGCCTAAAGCTGACCTCCCATGCACTGTATGTGGCACTGCATAAATTCCAGCTACTACCTGGCTCAGCCAACTGAGTCAGGTCTAGGCTGGATCTGGAAAACCACAATTTTGAAAGGATGGGACTGCTAGGTTTCTCTTCATTTGTCCAAGGGGAAAGGTTGTATACACTTTTGTTTGGAAAAAAAAATATTTTTGGGTGAGGCTATCTTTGATTTCCATTTTGCTTCACTAGTTCATGCAGTACTGTTATTGAACATAACCCAAATTCTCCCTTCAATTGTACATGTACATGCTTTATCAGCAAGTAGCCAGCCCCAGGTTGCCTTGGTCCTTTGTAAGTCAGTAGTGAATTTGGCCAAGTTGTTTTCATTCATACAGACAATTGTCAATTATGGTAAACTTGACTGAGCTACTAATGGATTTAGTTCTGGAATACCACAAAAGTATTGCTTTCTAGCTCAAAGCAAATACAGTGCTAGAAATCTTCTAAATTATTTCAATAGACAACTCAAACCCTGTCTGGCCAAGGAGCACAACAGACCAAACTGCACAGTTCAGGAAAACGTTAGTTTTACTGACACTTGGGCAAAAGAGACAGTACAGGAATTATCTTATGAACTTTGAAACTGTTTTTATCATATTAATCCCTTTTACATTTCTGAAATGCAAATAATAAAGGCTTGCTCTTGCATTCCTTACTAAAGGGAAGTTTTACAAAGTCTGAGTGGGAAAAAAAGAAAGAGTGATGTGATTCCAGGTCTGATCGTCATCTTTCTCAGTGCATATGATGAGTAATTCCACCAAATGCAAACTGACAAGACATAAGAGGATTTCAGAATCAAGGTTATTCATGAAAAATTACAATCATTATGAATAATTGGCAGTGATTTGATATCAAAACTCTCCTATTCTAAGCAACTTTGTTAGAGTATCTGTAAATTTTTTCCTTAGTATGTTCTAATTTTATGCTAGAAACAACTTATAGGCAACCTAGTAAGGGAATAATATCCATTGTACGGACTTGTGCCAGCCCAGTCACAACAGCTTAATAGACAAATTCAGCTCTAAGCCTGGATGACATGTTGTGATGACACTCTGTCCATTCTCTGGCAGGATTGACACAAATCAAACACATTTGAGATGGTCATGACTGAATCCTGAAATTAAGCATGTAAATAAATTCAGACATTGCTATGGCTACTATGGGACTGTACAAAGTTTCATAAAGCTCTTCCTGTTAATCATCTTGCATTTCTAATGGATGGGGTTTTGAAAATGTTTAACAGCATGATGGGTGAAAGTGAGCCTAAGAAGTTTCCATAAAAGAGAAGACTGACTTATTCTAAGACAAGCTTAAACCATCCTGTGTTTTCCCAACAAGCTTGTTTCGAAGTAGTAATACTTTTCTGTTCAATGCACTCAGAGAGAAACTCCCAATGATAAAGGAAAGAGAGAGAATTTTCCTTACTACATGAATAAAACCTACCATGCATGGTTTTGTTAGGCAAAAAATGAGGAAATTACTTGCCTCTAGCAAAGAGACAACATATAAGAAAGTGGACATCAGGCAATATCAGTAACAGCAAGCAATCATTCTGTTCAAGTGCAAATATGTCACTTCATGACTGGATCAGTTACAGATCTACACAGACATCCACGGCAGAAAGTTCACGATAGAAAGAGACATTACTCAGTCTCCTGTGTTGGAATCTGCTTTACTGACTCAGAGGATCATTAGAGGCTGCAAAGTTTGAACAACATCCAGATACAGGATTTTGGCAGGAGCCTCTGAACATACACATGAACAACTCCAGTTTTCAAGCCCTTTGGAGAAAGTTTACTGGACACATGCTGTTTCCCAGAAATATCCTGGGTTTTCAATGGGAAATGGCATCTATGACTTCAGACTGTCTCACAATCCTAAAAAACCATCTATATCTCATTCAGCTAGAGGGTTTCTGGGTAGTTCCAGATGAAACATGGATTCCCTATTTGTGAGGGCCAAGGTTCCATCCTGCTCGTAGATTGTGTAACAAAGAGGAAATGCACTTTCTCTTAGAGATCCAGACACACAGCACTCACCTTGGGATTTTAACTCTTCAAGGATGTAAAAACATAGAGAGAAATAGGCAGAGGAAGAGTCTACACAGGAATCAGAAAAGAAATTGAGAGAGAAGACTAACTAAGATAAATGTACTGACCCATGTCCTTTTCTCTGCATCAGTTTTCCCACTAATCTAGAGATATTTAGGCTCTAATCAGAGTGAAGAGGCCTAGGATTTCTCTGCCCCTTACTTGTATTTTTAGTTATGACTCTTCTATTCGGAGCTTACATGCTTTCATTTACCTTCCTTGATTTTATAGCTAAAATATCCTTCCTCCAGCCATTTAAATTAATCTTCCCATGTCCGAGCTACCTAATATTCCAAGGCATATGCACACGCATATTGTCCTAGAATTTTACAGACATGGTTCAACATATTGCTCTTATGCTGTTTCGGACTTTTTCGCCTGAAAAGAAATTAAGGTTCTGTTCCTCACATCTTTAGCCATTACATCATCCCAATGTAATTCTGTCAAAGCAGTTGTCTATTAAGATTTTGCCCATGATCTTTTTCTTCATCCAGCAGAGGCGTGCAGCAGTCAAAGTTATCAAATGACTGACCCTAAATTGTCATATTCTTGAGCTAGACTATGTCAAAAAAAAAAGATTGGTGGAACTACTATTACAGCCATACCATCTGCTTCTTTCTAGGTGGCTTTCTGTGGAGTGATCTCACTTCCTTTCAGTGTGGGCTATTGTGAGGAGAGAGATAGGTGCATTTCATAGTCACTTTAATCGGCTGTATTAGGTTTGTATGGCAAGGTTTTGGTACCTAGGAGGGCTGCAGGGGTAGCTTCTGTGAGAAGCTGCTAGAAACTCCCCCTATGACACATAGAGCCAATGCCAACCAGCTCCAAGATGGACCTGCTTCTGAGCCCATCAGAAATGGTGCTAGTGACTCTGGGATAACATATTTAAGAAGAGGAGCCTGCTGGAACAGGCATCTGGAAGAAACTGAGGATCTGTTGGGAGAGGAACTCGTGCTGCAGCAGAATTTCTGGCAGGACTCATGACCCCTGTGGGGGATCCATGCTGGAGCAGTCTGTTCCCGAAGGACTGCACTACGTGGGAGGGATGCACACTGGAGCAGTTCATCAGGAACTACAGCCTCACGTTAAGCCTCACGGGAGGGCTCAAGTTAAGAAGTTCGTGGAAGATTGTCTCCCATGGGAGGGACCCCACACTGGAGCAGGGAGAGGAGGAAGACAGTGAGTGAGGAGCTGACCTCAACCTCCATTCTCTGTCCCTCTGTGCCACCGTAGGGGAGGAGGTATAGAAATTATGGTTGAAGTTGAGCCTGGGAAGAAGGGAGGGGTGGAGGTAAGGTGTGGAAGGAAAATGTTTAAATGTTGGCTTTTATTATCTCATTACTCTACTCTTGTTTGATTGGCAAAAACTTAAATTAATCTTCCACTAGTTGAGCGAGTTTTGCCTGTGACAATAACTGGTGAGTGATCTCTCAATGTCCTTATCTCAGCCCATAAGGCTTTTGCTGTATTTTTTCTCCCCTGTGCAGCTGATGAGGGAAGTGATAGGCTTTGGTGGGCACCTGGCATCTAGCCAGGGTCAATTTGTAATATTCTCTTTTTTCTTTTTTACTGACATGAAGGGACAGGGTATACAGTAAACTAGCTTAAAGCCATCAGAAATAGATTTCAGAGGGAAAATGAATATAGCATAATTTCTATTATATTCTAGAGTCTATTATTTAAGAAGGAGAAATTTAAAAACTCCAACCAAACAAAAACATTTCTTTAACTAACATGACATTGGGCAAGAAATCTAGAAATATCTTCAGTAATCAGTAGGAAAAAATAGTTTCAATGCAGCACGAATGATAGTAGCAGAGGTCCCAAGAAAAGACAGTGGGGTGAAAGGGTAGAAATTACCTTTCCACAAAGGAAAGAGACCATAGTTCTTTTCTAACCAATCCTTAAAGAATCAAGGAAGGTCACACCATGGTGCAGCACAATTTGTACTTTTAAGGACAGGATTGTGAATAGTGTTCACTACTGCAGAATCCTTTCTCTGAGTATGATTTATTTGAACAAATAGAATAAAATGTCTTTCTCTATTGATTACTGAAACTGAATGAAAATCAGAGCAGCTATAGCACTACTGAGAAATGGTCTTCAGGGTAAGACTTGTAAGAAACCTCAGACTGCTGATTTTTACTGATGTTAATGGACGTGCTCCCAATTAAATCAGAATATTCACTCAGTCTCGGTACTTCTGATGGGAGAACGATATGAGTTTTCAGGTGACTTCTTCTGTAACTAAGGGAAAGAGATTTTTAAGAGAAAGTTTGGAATCCTACAAAATTTACATACATGAATATCTGCATGTTCCTCGTTAAAGAAAATGCAGAGCAGGACAATTTGTTGATTTTAATTTTATTCCTAATGGATCCATAATGGCTAGAGATATTAGAGAATAAATTTCTGAAAGGAAGTCATTTCCATGCTGGTTATATATACTGATATTCACTTGAAAACTCTTTATATTTTTTAAATCTCTGAGCAAATGTTCAAAAAAATTTATGCTAAAAATACAAATGGAATTCATTAAAATAAAACTCATTAATAAAATTTTGATAGTAAACCAGTCTGCATGAGCAGTACAACAGAACAAATATTTGGTCCTGCATGTATTTCTGTTCAAAGCATCCAGGAAGATTTTATGAAGAGACTGTACAAACTGTTAGCATATTTTCTAAGTAGAATAGGAACTGTCAAGGAATTGCTCATAATATTTCTAGTTATGCATTCCTAAGATACAAATAAAAATTCTTCTGCACATCACTCAATTCATTATGAATACTTCCCGTTGAAAGCAAACAGTTTTGGCCTTTTATGGACAGATAAAAGCTGCACCTGCATTTTTCTGTTTTATGTCATAAAAGCACATTAAAACTTTTTTCCTGTAATGAAACAGGAACAGCCTATTTTTAAGGGCTTGAATGACAGCTAAAAGGCCAAGCCTGTCTTCTGTTTCTGTGCTTGCTTTTTTGGCATTTGTTTTGTAAAGTAACCTACTACTAACAAAATACAGTAGCAAGTTTATGTCTGTTAACCAAAAAAAGGGAAATAGTCTAAAGCAGTGATTGTCAGCTAAATCCATTTCATCTATGAAAGTACTGCTGTTTCCACTTGTCAGCAGTCCCAGTTTTTTGCTCACTTATGTCAGCTATGCCATTCAAGCAAGTTTTCTGAAGAACTTGCTTAAATCTGTGGTACAGTATTATGCCTGTGTAACATACTCCTAACAAATGTTATCAAAATATAATTTGCCACATGTGATGAGGACAGAAAGAAGACTGAGACCACCAAAGTCAAGATTTTGGGGGATATTAATATTTTTGTACATAAATCAATGCACCAAAGCAGTATGCTGCTACCACAGTAATTAACAGCATTCCTTGTAAGAAAAAAGAAGCGTTTCAATATTTTCTAGAGGAAGGATTTTAGACTTGGATAATAATAACAATAATAATACACTTTGGTTTGGGGTTATGCTGAGGATGACATTAAGTGAATAAGCCATCCTATATACTCCTCTCTCCACAAAGTAGCATGGGAGGCAGCAAAGTCTGAAGGATACTCTCAGTAACCCAGTGAGTTCTGAATGTTGTTCTTTGTCCTCCACTGCAGTTCAGACATCTGGCATACCTCAGGCGAAACTGCTCTGCTGCACTACTAATCCCTTCCATTGCCTCTTCAGTTGCTCAGTGTTTGTGGAAGGCCATAACACCCTCTCACATTGCTTTCATTAGCTTTTAACTTTAGCAGTCTCCTACCTTTCCCTTTCTCTGTTTACAGCTCTCAGTCCTTTAGACATAATCAGTCAGATTCTGGACACCATTAGTGGAGTAAGAGTGCTTTAGAAAACAGAGTGAACATCGTCAACTGGGAAAATGCACAATTTGGGTGCATTGTTTGCAGACAAGATTTCCCAAAGAAATCAGACCTACAAAAGTGCTGGTCTACCACCCATGCCTAAAAGCACCAGCATATGGACATTTTTCTGGCTAAATTAGTTCATGGTACAACAGAGTATCCCTGCATTCGTGGCCCTGTACCAGACTGCAACAGACAACCAGCTGTTTGGGCTATGTTCAGGTTTCAAAGGAGTGTGAGGCAGTTAGAGGTAGAATGAGTCTGTGTCAGTTTTAAACAGATATGGGCCTTTCTACCAAAAGGGTTATGAAACATAGCTGTGACCAACCTGTACACACATACTTCCCTTCAGCAAGAGTGGACACCATTAATTTGGACTAATTGGTTGAACACCAAGAACTTTCCCCCTTCTTCATGGAAGATATGAATGATCAGTCTACCAAAATTCAAGCTATCCTAATTCACAGAAAAGAGAGCTGCACAAGAAGCAATTCAGGAGAGAAGGATCCATGGGTTGGAGAAGAAGGGGAAGTACAGAGTCATGCTACCCAGGGATAAGAGGAAAATGAGAGAGACTGGAAGCATTAATTTCCATACTTCTGGTTCTGTGACTGCAGTGAATCATCAGAACAAAAGTAACACTCAGAAAATCTGAAGTTTCAGGCTGCAACTCCCAGAGATTTTTTCCAGTAGAGAAAAAAATATGATCTAATTTTCAAAAAATATAATCTAATTTCTTTTACCCCTGAACATCATATGTACTGTAAGGTTATACTAGCAAATTATTTGAGACACTTTTCATAAAAGAGAGAGAGGCAAGTCCAAGTATGGTTAGCCAGTGTTTATAGGGCTATATTGTTTTAAACAATTTTTGGAAATTGCGTTATAGCCAGCATTTCAAACAAGTCTCATGCTCAGTGTAAAAGAAGCTTTCCTGTATTAATTCAAAGTGTTCTGAAGCCCAGACACAACACTCAGCAGCTCATAAATTTGTCAATGGATGAATTTAGCTTAAGAAAAATAAGCTGCATGTATTATAGGTGTGGCAAGGAGCACCACCTATATTCTTCCAGTTGCTTTGACCCTTTCCAGTTGGTTGTAACTTGTTATAACTTTGCCAAATTCTAACTTCCAGTTCAGTTTTCTTTCTAATTATAGTTACAAGCCTTCCATGCAGTTATCTGCTATTTGAGCTATTTGGGGAATTTTCAGTCAAAATAGCTCAGCAATTTCTGAGGGCAAGTGAGGGGAGAAAATCGAAAAACTTTTAATGTCCAAAGTAATAAATTCCTTTGCTATTTCAGATGATGAAGGGTTGTCTTGCTTTGATGCAGGATGTGCATCAAACTCTCTTCAAAATACATACCTTGTCCAAATGACAAGCACTTCATAAGGCACAATTAGTACATGAAACTGAAGTAGATATCTGCTAGTTGGAAAATGTTTCCTAAAAGCTCTGCCTACACTGAATGTGCAGCAGCTTGGGTTGAAAAAGTGTTAGCCTTTTAAATGGAGTTCCCATGGCACTCCTATGGGGAAATCAGTGCTGCTGGGATGCAGTGGGGTCCAGCAGCTCCATGGGGCAGGAGCTGGAGGTGCTGGGGCTCCCCAGGGCATGGCCCAAGGCAGGGCTGGGTCCAGGGTGGTCTCAGCCCTAGCACCAGGCACCTCTCTGGGGCCATGCTGGGATGTGGGGCTGTTCATGGGCACAGCTCAGGGCCCGTGGCCAGGCAGAGCAGCACCGTGGGGAGCTGGAGACAGGCCCTGCTGTGGCATCACTGGGGCAGGGTCTGGCGAGTGATGGATGGGCTGACACGGGGTCCTGGGACCTGGGCAGGGACAGCAGGGCCTGCTGGTGCCCTCAGGGCTGGTAAACACAGTGACAAGGAAGGGCAGCCTCACCTGTACACCCAGGCTACGGCTGGAATAGGTGTGAACTGACCAGAGAAGGGAGACTTTATGTGGAAAAGACACATGGGAACTGTGAAAGATGAAGGTGAGAAGGATAAGCATGAGGAAAATAGCTGAGTTAGAGTAAGAAAAATGGGCAAGTGGGACAATAAGCTGGAGGCAGAGATGGGTCTGTGACACAAACGGCTGGACAGGCAGGACATAAGAGATTTGGCTCAGCCAGCTCATGCTTCTTTGCAAAAAATGGAAATAAATAAAAAATTGCTGAACCTAAAGATGTTTTGACTCCAAATAAATGCCTGTGGAATTCATACCTCAACTGCTACTCTACAAATGCAATGATATCCTAGTGCTTCAATCAGGCATTCATTATTTGAGTAGTGGAGTTCCACATAGTGAATCTAAATCCACCATCCTGACAGCAATCAGGAGGTCTCAGGATGATACTACATGAGAAGTTTCTGGCTGTTTCAGTGTCCCCTTTCAAATGCCTGGTATTAGTGTAGCAGGGTAGGAGACAATCAGTTTGCGTGGTCCTGGATTCCTTCAAAACCATCTGCTCATCCTGAGTACAATAAGCCCACCTTGGGATTCAAACAAGGCTTTTGTCTGTGCTGCTAAAAGACTTCAGCAGTGCATACATTTTCCAAATTACTCACATCAATTTAAAAATGCCATTCTGTCAAAGTCATACTGAGAAGTTTAGTATTAATACCTGAGGTGTGGCCACCATAGTAATTGCTGGATATGCGACTCTGAAAATGAATGGCCGATGGAAGGAAATAAAACCACGACAAAATTCTGAGGAGGTATATGATCCAAAGTCATTAACAGCAATGAATTTAATGAAAAAAACAACTGAATATTGGAATCAAATATGTAATAGGTTCCTCAGAAATTGCTAGATAACAAAAAGACAGTTGTATCTGTGCCTTTTTTGAGCACTCAAAATGCAGTCAACATTAATTTTAAATTGGTTTATTTTTCTTTTATTGCTGTGTCTGTGTGGGGCTGTAATTCACAAAGATTCAGAAGTAGTTTGAAGTGATGAAATTCAGTTTCACCTGAAATACTGCCACTTTTGGCACAAAAAGACCCTCCCAAATAGGTTTTCCAAAACAGAGAAATTCTGTAATTAAATTAAAAAGGAAGTGAAGAATAACTTTTGCCAATTGAAAACATGTAAGTAATTTAGTTGGGCTAAATGCAATGACCAGAACTGGAATTTTTAAGGCAAACAAAGATTAAACACTGTGCTGCTACCAAACATTCTTTGGATTCTTTTGAAGCCACAAGGGACAGATCGTCAGTTTTCCATCTCATCTGTTTTACTGGGTCATGTCTACAAGGGGACTTCTTGCTTCCATGACAGGAAGGACCCAAAAGCCTAACCACTTTTTTCAGCTATAAATGATAGGAGTTTGTTTCTCAGTTATTTCCCAGCATTTCTTCCTCTGGCACCTATGTTTTTCTGGATGTCTCCTGTCCATCATTGACAATGATCTACTCTGGGATTATGCCTCACGCTTTCAGATTTATCATCAGTTTCCTGCCATTTATTCACTCTGTTTGAAATACAAGGATTTCTCATCTTGAATCAGCCCTTCAGATCTCATAAAAAGATTTAGACTGATTTACTAGAGAAGAAAGATTACTTTTGACTTCACTCATTCAAATTTGAAAAATTTTTCCTGATTTTGGGCAATGCATCTGGACTAAAACCTCTCTCTTATATTTCACTAAGCTTTAAGTTTAAGAAAAGTCAAACATTCTTAAGTCAGAATATTAAAATTTCTAAGAAAACTATTACAGGAACATAATAATAGATGGAATTCCCCATTTTGTAACTGAAAATATAAACATGCAAAAATTTGCATCATAAGACAATGGTCCAGTTACATGGATTGTGTAGAAATGGAAAACTGGTAAGAAGGAGGGGTTGCCCATCAGTTGGTGTGGTCAAATGTATTCTTCCATCAAGCTGTACTGCGAAGTGTGATTCTCTCTTCTTTCTTGCATTGCCTGATTGTTAAGCGATGAGTTTAATAGTAGCTCTCACTCCATTTTCCCAGGATTTTTGATCTGTAGTGTTCAGAGTAGCTCACCAGTTGCAGTGATTCATAGATGAATGAATGTTTATTGTCTGTGTAGCTTGGTTATACCCAAACTGTTCATGTAGTTCTCAAATAGTTTTTGAGGATGCATAAAGGATTTATTCCTTCTATAAAGTCAATGAGCAGGAAAAGTATCAAGGCAAAATGTGGGAATTCAAGTATATTTAACGGAAAGAATGGAACAATAGCAGTCTTTTCCCAGATACATTGTGCATCTTAATATCCAATAGAGTTTCCTATTGCTTCTGCTGATACTGGCTCTTGATTATTCCTCATACCATTCATCTGAATCATGGAGCAAATTGTTCAGAACCCATTTTTCATCCGAGTGCTACCATTTCTCCTTCCACTTTCACAACTGAACAATTAAAATTTTCAGTTAGGGAAAATTGAAGGAACAAAGTAAGTGTTTCACAAATGTTAGAACAAGTAAGATCCTAACGCTCAGAGCTCCTGATCAGTATCACACAGTTTTATGACACTAAACTGGACAAAATAAGTAGGTAGAAAGATATTTTCAAAAATATATATAAAAAGGAATATTATCTTTGAAAGCTCAATGTATCTACATGTATTTGTGAAGAGCTATGTGAGATTCCTATATTCTGAACGTCCCATTGAGTACAAATGAAGTAGAACACTTGTATGAAGCATCTGAGAGGCCCACATGTTAATGTATCTGTTAATAAAATTCTCCCACAGCGGCTTTTTCAGAAACAGAAAATGAAAATTGCACATCTGCTTGCACATATATATGCTTTCATGACTGTGAATTGGTCACAAAAATAGGACAACATACGCTCATATATATACTAATGTGTGTATTATGTATAAATTGCATGCATTCATTATATTTTTGGTTGGATGTTTTTATGCATATGATAGCAAAAACATTCCTTCAGGCTGTACTGCTATGCTAGTAGGCACTGTGTCAAAACCAAACAAAGAGCCAGTTTAGTAGGTTTGCTCTATAAGCTAGAGAGTACAGAAGTTTTCCCATTTTCCTCCACAGGTGAATTTTGTAGATCTACCCTCCCTCTGCGTTCTGTGGGTCCTTATTAGTTACAGAATCAAGGACTCACTCTTAAATGATTGCCATTTTACCCTAGGAGATCATGGAAACCTGGCAGGGAGAGGCTTGGCTAGCTGCGCCACAGAAAAAAGCATACTGCTGTGTTTTAGCAACCCAGTGTTATAATACAGCAACTATATCATAGGGCTTTTTTTCACATCTTTCCAGATTCTACACTGTGTTTAACATTGGCATGATAAATATGTCTGAAAAGGCAAGGTCTGAAAAGTCCTTTCCTAGTGCCAATTTACTGTTTGACAGACGCACAGACCACCTCGGAAGGGATAGAAACACTTCATGCCCTCCATTTTTGCTCCTTTCATTCAGCGACTGGTTGTCCCTCTAAACAGTTATCGTTCAGAAACTGTTTTAGCTGCATTCAGCCAATAACACGTTCAAGAATGTCTTGATCAGAATTTGATCAGGTAGCAAGGTCATGTCTTCAGACACACAGTCCTCTAGAGACACCCCTTGGAATAGCAATATATTTCCATCCTGTGTTTCACAGAATAACTATAATGACATTGTATATCCTAAACGAAATCTCAGAGATGGTTCCACAATGCTGACTGCCATACATAATGACTACTTATTTTTCTTGGTCTTCCTTCTTGAGCGTAACATCTTCTTTTCATTTTGTAGTAAGGCAGAACAGGAACTGGACCTGTCTGAGGTAATGTCTCGCTACAACACATGAATAGTTGTCATTCTCCATATATTGTCCACTCATTGAACAAATACTTAATCTGCTTGCTATTTTCATTAATATTTAACTGACCAAAGTTCAAGTAAGATACTTGAAATTGTAAAGTAATTATTTCATCTGCCAGTCTACCTGATTTATAAATAACATATTAGAAATCGTCTTTCATGTGTACCTTTTTTTGCCGAGTTTGGACTAGCCTGTGTTACATTCCTCCAAAGCCTCTTTGTTGTAGATGTTGGGGGGCATTTTCCTTGTTTAGGCAGCAGTATACAGAGAAGAGGCTGTTGAGTAGTTGCAGATTTTTTCAGGACAGCCACTTCCTATTCCACAGACACAAAGTAGCCCTGTTTGCAGCAGGGCATTTCTGGTGGACCAAATGATGGCTCTAACAGACTTAGTTTTTGGCAGTAAGAGAATATTATTCCTAATGCCTGCTCTTCTTTCAAATGGTAATCATACATAGAAATAGGTATGTATTTCAAACAGAATTTCTATATGCAAACTAAGCTCTTGGGGGAGTTATTTTAAATATCTAAATAAAGTATATTTTTAAATGCAAATATCTTGCTTTAACATCTGAATTTCAGAGAACTCAAAGTACTTTAATTTTCATTTCAAAATCCAGCGTCTAAGCCATAATTTTCTCCAAAATCAGATACTTTAATTTTTTTTTATGTGTGTGATATCAGCACAAATAATTCAGATTCAGTTGAATCTGAAGGTCTACTTCAGTAAAGCATTCAAGTGCTAGTATTCAGCAGAATACTCAAAGACATTACTAATTGTGAGGTTTAGAGTTAGTCAGGTACTTACACGCCATTATTAAAGAAAAATGCTTTGCTTTCTGAGCAACATCTCAGAATGGTCAATCCAGCTGGTATAAAATAAACTGAATTGCATTGGTTCCTGTTGGAATTGTAAATTGTTTGTGACAGAGAATCTTTTTTCTATATAAATCTGTGAAGTAATTAAAACATTATTAGTGGTTTAAAAAGAGTGACTGTCATACTTACGAACATAGTGCCAATTTTTATAAATACGCTATCAGAACATGTTCAGTAGACATCACAACTGAGCACATATGTGCTTAGTTTTGACAGTCTCTGAAAACTTCCCCAACAGCACTTACCCTCATACATTCGTAACGCTGGTTATTTTTCTCCATGGTTCAGACATTTTCGGTTTACGGGACATCTTAGGCTCCCATTAGACCTGATCCTGACTGAAACTGAAAGAATACAATTAACATTAACAATGCTTTCCTTGAAATATTCCTGCTGAGATCTGAAAGGGAGATGACAAACCACAAGCAACAAAAATTATTCCTGTGCTGTTGGAAGTACAGTTTTACTGCCATGCTGTTTAATGCACATTTTCTTGGTCTCTTGCAATCCCACAACAGAAACTTTGCAACCCGAAACCAAAGGAGACTTGTGCACCACTGGTGCTAGCCACATACATCAACGGACAGTTTGTAATATTTGAGTAGAAAAGTTACATACTGGTCTCAGTCTTTTATTTTTCTCTTCCATATCAAGAGCAGTGACTTTTAAAATTACTATAATTAGTAGTGGTAGTATTAGTAGTAGTAGTAGTATTCTTCATATTATTAGTATTTTAATTCTAGGATCACAGAGTGAAAGTCCAGTTAATTTCTACTTCAGTAACAGTTACTGTTTCAGAGAGACCAGCTGGCATAACTAGGACTCTGCCTGCAGTAAAAGAGGCAGGGCTGACCACAGTTTCCTAGACTAACTGATGTCAGGAAATCAATTATTTATTTGCATGCATGAGAAAGACTGAGTTTGCTTTTGTAAATTCATATACAGCCATGAGGGTGCATGTGATCATATTTTCTTAAGGGCTGCTATTTGTTTTCTCATTATTAGGTAAGATGTTGGACAGCAAAAAGAAGCCCAATAGCAAAGGGGAAATTAAAGAAATCTGTGCAGAATATTTGGCCCTGCCCAGGACAAGTTGCTGAAAGCATTTGTTTTCAATCTTATACCAATAGTGTTCTGTTTAGCTTTTCAAATGTTCTCTCCATAGTTGTGTATGTCCCTGCCTTCTGTTCAGAGCTAAAGTTATTTTTGCAATTTGTTTCAGTCATCTTTATTTTTAATAGATGTTACGCTTATGTGATTAAATTGTGAGTGGCAGAAATAGAATGGATTACAAAGGAATCAGTGTCATAACTTGAGATTTCCTGACATTTTAGTCTCTCTGTTAGTCAGGAATTGCAAACAACATAAAATGCATGTTAACACTTCTATTTTGAGATGGTGCTCAATATTTCCAAGTAAATTTAAAATGAGGACCACAATAGAATTCTTATTACAATTTTTTTCTTTTTTCCCTAGATATGGTCACTCCTTTCTTATGTCTATGTCATTATACTAAGCTGGTTTTCTTGTTCATAGCAAAATGCTCCATCTTTATAGCAAAGTGTATTCATCAAACTGGCTTACTGTAATTTTATATACCTTGATGAAAAGGAGGAAGAAATGGAAACACAAAGTCTATTGTAACTTTAAATGAACCAATGCTCTATTGCAGATGTTATCACCAGTACTTAATGATAGACAGATCAGAGGTTCAGTATTAAAGCAGAAAAGTTCAAAAGAATTTTGGAGAATAGTTAATAATTTTCAAAATATTTGGTTCCTAAAAAAAGATATCCCTTCAGAAAAATCTGAAAAAAAGGAACTTAAACTACAACATAGGGATTATTTGCAAATTTAGGGGGAAAATATCTCCTGCATTTTTAAAAGAAAAGCAAAAAAATTGTACAGCTTTTATGTGGTCTTTTCTACAATTTTAACTAAGCAATAATGAAAAAAAGTCCACCTCTATAATTATGGCTATGTAATGCTTAAGGATTTAAAAAGAAAACATATACCAAATCTGTCACAAGAAACAAGACAAACAGGTTTTTCTCATGTTTCCTATCCCTAGCCTTATTTTTATGTTGACTTTTCTTCAGTTGATAGCTAAATTAGACTGTAAACCCTTAGAAGAATCTTAATTTTAGCTCACTGCTGAAGTTTCCATAATGATTTGTAACCCTGCAACAGTAAATCGGGACTAATTTTCCCAAAATTCCCAAATTTCCGTAATATTCCCAAAAACGGGAATAATTTTTGTTTTCTAAAATGTTGTGTGGAAATTTGATGGAAAGAATCCTTTCCGACATTTCTGAAATTCTAAGTTTTAACCAGTGATGATTATTTTCTATTTTAATTTTTTTTGTCACTGTTATCATAAAAAAAAAAAGCATATGAATAAAAATGTTGTAGAGAGCCAAAGGCCAAAGTAACCAGGATGTCAGGGATTTTTATGAACTCTGCTTGAGTTTTGCATTGTTTCAGCTCTCTAATTTTTTTCTTACCACTGTATCTGTAATTACTGGTAAGAAGGAGCCATATTACTGTTTATATACAAGTATTGGATACATCTGAACAAATTCAATATATTGGCTTTTCAACACTTTTTGTGTATGTTCTAGTTTTGGAGCATATATATTTTTTACCCCTTGTCTTGACTTTTAGCAAAACTGAAGTGTACTGTCAAATCAGGTTTTATTTGAGTATGGCAAATTTTCACCTAAAGTCATAAGACTCCAACTTCATCCTCAAACCACTTTTGACTTAGTTCAGTTTCTTAGAAATTTGCAAAATATACCTATACCAGAGAAGAACCTGTTCCATTCTTTCAGATTAAGAAATAACCTTGACTTTGGGCTTTCCTGTTACAAAATTCTGCCTTACAGCTTTCTAGTTTCAGAGTCCAGTTCTAAACTGGAATCACACTGACATCAAATTTACAGGTTTTAGTAGTGACTGAAGATATTAACTTTCAGGTTTATAATCTGGCTCAAAATTACAAAAACATAGTCAAGAAGAGAAGAATGTGTTAAGCATGCGCTCCGTCTTCTGCCAAAATGTTCTTATTTCTACATTATATTTTCCAGAGCTTTATGGAAGTTCTTTTTAAATTACTTAGAAAATATGTTTCCTGTTTTCCCCTTGGGAAGCTGTCCACAGTCTAATATATTGCAATTAAGTGATGTTTTCCTTCTGAGCAGTCTAAATTTGTTTGCTTTACGTCATCAAGTAACAGTGATTACTTGTCCTGTGAGTATACATATGAATTTATCAGGTACAAGGGTCATTATTAAATGTTACCATTCCTCCTGCCTGTTTGCCACATTGTATATCCACATACTAAGAATGCCACATACTACAAATAATGAATAGAACAATAGCTGACATTCCCTACATATAAAGCTGTGGTGTATGTTCCCACATTATTCTCATACAAAGCCTCAGCTTTAAGTTTTTCCTAATGAAAGACAAGGAATTTAGTTCTGCACCTCAGTAATTTTGAAAACAAAGCAGACCAAAACAAGTAACCAAAACCAAAACAAAACAGTAAGAAGCAATCTATCATGTGTTGGAGCAATGAATTAGATCTGACCTACTGCTTTTACAGCTTCCCATGGGACTGTGTAGAGTGCAACTGCTTATCACACTTAATTCTCTGTGGCCTATACCAGCCCTTGAATTAAGGGCACAGGCTGTTTCTGGAACAGGGCTTTTCATCAGACTGCTGTTTATATGGATGGAGTCCAGGTGTGCTCCAGAGATGACATTAGAGCAGTTTAAGAAGTTACTTTCCTCAGTTCTTCAGTGTTACTCTTCCATGCAACCTCTTCCCCTCACAGCAATTGATTTTTTAACCAATTTCAGTGCATCCTTATTTAAGGCACTGCTATCTGACGTTGCAGCTGATTAGATTACATTCGGGTCAACAAATGGTTTATAAATACATAAGACTTTGGCTGGAGGAAAATCTTATGCATGCAAACAGCAGACTCCAAACAAATACTCTGTCAACATTTGGGGGCAAGTAATATGTCTTGTCAGAGATGCATCCTAGAAGAAGGGCTCAGGAGCTAGAAATCTTGACTGTTCAGGTTTGCTAACTCTATTAGTATTTACACATACCTCCCAAATTAACAGAGAATTCTGCAGAGAAATCTTGCAGTGTATTCATTGACTGTCTAACCTTGTTCTGTGTTACTTCTGTGGAAACATTTCTGTCCTTCCACGATGGAAGGTGTAGGTGAAGGGCAAAGGTGTAGCTGCATGAACACATTTAAAGCCTAGGAAGCATAGTGAAGTCTAATCTAGTGAAATGGTCTTCACTGAGAGCTAGTCTGGCCCCAAGCAACGAATAAGTACCTTAATAAGTACATTTAATAAGCATCTTATTATTGCAGTGAAACAATAAATACAAATCTCTTTTTAAAAACAGATATTTTTCTCCCCTAGTCCAGTTTATTTTGCCCAGCACACTTGCAAACAAAAAAGAGTGCATGTAGGTCTATGATTATATGCAGAGTGAAAAGGTGATTGTCCCTTTATCTCTTTGGAAGTTTCCAAGGACATTTCATTTTGCAGTGACTATATTCAGTTGTTACTAATTAATGGTTTCAGAGTCAGACACACAACTGGAGGATAATAATGAAACAATAAAACAGGGGAAAGGAAGGAGCTGCTGACATGTTGCAGCATCATTTTTTCAACTTTTGATCCTGGGGATTTGTCAAAATTATTACGGCATCACTCCTAAACCCTTTGTGAAGAAGAATGATATCTTAGACAAGCTCTGTGTGGTGGAACGTTTTCATCCAGCTCTCAGGAGGCTGAATGGCACCTGCCAATGTCAGCTCAGTGGACATCAGATGTTTCTTGGGGGAAAAGGCTTCAGCACTCTAGAAATGACAAGAGTTGGGCAGTTGTTCTTCACCAGAAAAGGTTAATACGTATCACAACTGTTTTCTTACATTTCAGATACAATTGAAGGAATAAATAGGTACAAGAGCAAAGCTGAAGAAGTTGTTTATGACTCATTCTAGCATTTCCTTTAATACTTTTTGTCTGGCTCAGTTCAATGAATTTGAAGAATGTGTCCCTTAGTGATAAGCATCAAAATTATATCAGACCGGGAAATAACCATACAAAGTGTGATAAATTTCAGTTCAGTATGCAGACAAAAATCTCATATATATGAAAGTTCACATAAGGCAGATCTAAGCATAGAAGGAAGGCCCCTTGGAAAGAACATACTAAAGGCCTCGTACTTGGATTGACTGACTATCCAAAAGCTCTGCTGCTCCCCTAGTCAGCAGCAGCATGTGGGAACAGAGATGCTAAACTTCCTGCATTATGTCACAGTTGTACAAGGCATAGGCTGAGAATTGTGTCATATTGTAGCTATTGGTGAAGAGGACATATAAATTTCTGGCTATTTCACCTTAATGAAGGCAATAACTACAAAGATTCTGAGATATCTGTGTTCAGATTTCTCTTTGACTCTGCCATCAAACACAGCATGGGCCCATGCAAAGGAAGGCATACCACAAGTACTGCCAATGATCTGTGAGAAATCCATGAAGCTATCCTGGCTGTATGCTCACTTGTAAAAATGGAAATTAGCTCATTAAGACACTGGGCCAGAATTGTTAATACATATAGATGCAAAAACTGGCAAGTACTATGTCACATTGAAAGCCTAAATAGAAGAGTGAACAAGTGAAGGAAAGAGAAGAAAACCAGAGAAGGGTAAATATTTCTGATGGCATAACAACAAAATATTTAGTTGCAGACCTGAGCCATCGATTGGCCTGAACTTTAAACAAATATCTCTGCCAGCTGAATACTGGCTAAATCACAAGTGGCAACCTCTCCGCAGCCTGATATACACGCAAATGAAAAGGTTTTGGGTGCCAGACACCAGGAAGCCAGTGCTTTTAACACTACCACCCTGTAATTTATAGCATCTTGGTTTGTGCTACTGCAGTTAAGGGTCTGTTAATGTTTGTCTTCTGAATTCTAATTCTCAAGGGCTTATAATTTGGCCATTAACATGCTCTCAGTATCAAAACCTCGGCACACATAACGGCTAGCCAAGAACAGTTTTTAGGTAATTTTTTTTAGGAAGAATGTTTGTTGGTTTCCAAAATATGAGAAAGGAAGGAAAGAAGGCAGGAAGGAATGACTAGTTAAAATAGTTAAAGATTATAATTTTGTGTGTTCAACGACTTGAAATGTCTTGTATTTTAAAAGATGAATTATTGCTATGAGGTGATATTATTTTTCTTGCTTTAAAGCTTTGTAAGATGAAGTCTTTTGCAGTAACCCAACATTTCAAGTGATTTTTGAAAGGCAATTATTTATAAAGCCACTTAAAGTGCCATAGATTCACAAGGATGAAGAAGTACATTACTGAATCCCACCACTATAATTTTAAAGATGCAATTAGTAAGAACAAGAAAGGAAAACACATATTCGGGAGTGGTTTTATCAATTTACAGTCCACACTGTAAAAGCACTTTGAGTTCTAAAGAACATACTTCCTCTGAGTCCTTTTGTGGCTGGATTAAATAAAGGAGTTTTAGCATAGACAGTTCCTGTTCAGCTACAATGAAATCACATCCTTCTTTTTTTAACTAAGATACAGAGCAAAGAACCTCTATGGATACCCAGGAGTGCCATGGTGGCTTGTACAACCCACTGTAAGTCTTTGTGCCTCACTGTACTGTAAGGGATGCAGATGGGAAGTGAGAAATAGAAATCCTAAGCTAAAAATCAATCAAAAAACTACAGTTGTTCTTTACTTTTTACTTCAGCAAAGTAAAAACTGCAGGAACAATTTCAGCTTCTTGCAATTGGCTTCAAGCTGATAAGTCTTGATTAGCCATACATTTTAGCAAAAGTTTTGCTTAGGATGACCCTTAAAATTTCTCTGCATGAAATCCATACTCCTGAAATCTGAAGCTGTTATTATCCTTTTAAACAAGGACATGCTGTTTAAGTCCTTTTTAATTCTACCGTATCTACCTATAACAATGCCTGCCATGAGGTGCATAGAGCTCCCTAATAAAACTCTATTACATAAATATACACAAGTACTATGTCGTAAACACCAAGTACTTTAAAATGTTCTACATGAAGTAACAACTTATTAGTCTCTAACTGAAGGTTTACTTGTTGTCCACCAGCACCCCCAGGTCTTTTTCCACAGAGCTGCTTTCCAGCTGTCTGTACCGGTGCAGGGGGTTGTTCTTAAATTAACTGTCTACCCTCTACTGAATCATTATGTCTAGGGAGCAGATATCTTACAGCTGCAATACACAGAAAGTATTACCATTTCATATGCACTATCTAAAATATTCTTATTAATTTAATAGGTTGAATGAATTAAATATGCTTTCAGTATTATATTCAGTGAATTGGCAGTGGTGGAATCCTTGAAAATTGTGTACTAGTCCTTTACTGCACATGCCCCTGCTAACCTGCTCTGGGCTGCACAGACTGGCATATGTGAGAACAAGAGTGTGAGAATAAGACAGTGACCATGGTAGGAGAGATAGGACATTGCTATAAGACAACGTATTTTCTTTAACATTTACTGGTACTATGACATGAGGGGCAAAAGAAGTTGAGCAAAGGTTGAGAAAGGATTTTATTTTATTCTGTTCTCATTTTTTGGGTGGGGGGGGAATTGGATTTTGGTTTTTTCTTCTTTGTCCACATTATGAAAACTCCTTTTTGTTGGCTTTCACATCTGGCTCACAATCTGGACAAAAGCAGCCAGCCAGTCAGTATGCTGTAGGAAATATATTGGCCCAAATATAATGACTTGGCAACATAGGCTAACTGCATTCACTGATGCTTTTACCTTAATGTTCTGATAATAATATTATCAGGATTCAATCACCAATAGTTTATGACCAGTATCAATTCTAGAGGCTGACTGATTGCTTGCTTTTTTCACCTCTTTTATACAAATTGACAATTACATTGCTAATTTTGGATGTTATAAATGAATGTTTTTATTTACAGTTTACTTGACTGAAGTTCACTGTGATTTAAGGTAAATGGTAAAACACGGTATTCCAAGAGTGGTGACTGTGAAATCTTTATAATTGTTCCACATCCAGATCACAAAAAATTTGCAGATAGAGATAATATCTATTGACAGATAGCTAGAATATATGGACAAACTTGTGTCTCTCCAGCCTGAAGAAGATTTTATATGCTTGAAAGCCTGTTTGCTTCACCCAGATGTAACATTTAATCTAGTAAAATATTTTACTTTTATCTGCAAACCATGACCACTGGCTCTCCAGGAAAGGGCCTAGAGAGCCCAAAAGAAAGCACTGTGCCCCACAGAAGCTGTGTGAGATGGATTCAGCACTTAGGAGTGAGAAAGAGTCCCTTCCAGTGGCTCATGATTATGGGCAGGAAGGCAAAGAGAGGATGACTGAATCTAGAAGTTTTCTTGGAACAGAAAAATGTGGGACATAGCTCCAACTACATTTGTCAGGTTATACCCAGTTGTATTGCAGAGTCCACAGGCAGTGGACTGCAGTTTTGCTTCACACCAAGTGAACAATACTGATTTAAGGTGTGTAAAGAAATATTCAGGAAGTCAGGCAGAACATGTGAATAGAAAAAGACTCAAAATGTGTGTTTCAATTTAAACAAGAAGGTAATGTATTACTCATGAGACAAACCACAAGTTTGACAAAATGTCTTTCTCAGACTGCCTTTCAAGGCAACAGTCATTCTGGTTACATGGAATTACTTCGAAGTGAACGCCCAGATGTATGTTTATCATTTTAATTTAAAACCAGGCTTCCTTGAAAATGAAAAGATAGTTTTACAGTTAGCTATTTTTTCTGACCAAACATTGGTAATAAAGTTTTAATGGGAAAAAAAGATAATAAAACAATTTACTCAAAGTTTTGATTGCAACGCTTTTACTTTTGAAAGGTACATTTGAATTCTCTGCAAACTATCATTTCTATAAAGGCTTTATAAAACTTAATTGAAACTTTTTAGGGAAGCTGATTAGCTGACAAAGCAACTGTGTTAGGCATCCATAAAACACAAAGACTACGGAGCACAACCTGTCAGATGACTATCATGGTCCAACACAATTGTAGTCAGGACTTTGCTGGAGACCAGATATCCGAAATGTCCAGCCAAAAAGGATGCAAATTATTCTGCTTAAGAGCGGTAGCAGTGGAAACTTAGAACTTTAGTTTCTGTTTACAGCAAGAACTGTACAGAAACAGCTGGCATACATGCGAGTTTCTCTCCATAGCATGGATCTCCAATGCACAGGGCTGCTCAGAGTGAGAGAACCTCCTCTTATTGCAGAAAACCAGCACTAAGGCCTTGAAGTACTTTTTGCGCTGAAGCTCACTTTTCTGGGCTAAGTACCAAGGTTTGTCCCTTCACATTCAAGAAATACTCCAAAATTATTTTCAATAATAGAGACAATAAGGATAATTTTAAAGATCCTTTGATATTTCTTTAATTATTATCTTGTTCTCCATCACTGCACTGATGTCATAACTAGATTTGTACTTAGCAAGCCTGTCCAAACTTTTAAAAAATTCAATGCTTTTATATTCTACTGATATCTCCATGCCATTTTACTAGAAAGTATGTATTTTTCAGTCATATTTATTAAAATAAATCTATCTATCCACCTGAAATTATGCAGAGGAGGTTTTTTGGAGGTTAATTTTGTTTTGGTTAAATTTATAAGTCAAGCCTATGGAAAGGAATAAATCCAGTGCAATACTAGGATGAGAAATGAATGGGACACCTGTAATTCTTTCATATTTTTGTTGTGTTGACTTGACAGGGCTCATAGCTGCTACACTAGGAAAGCAAATCTCACCTGTTTCACAGGTTATTCAAAGAGCGGACACATTTTTATTCATTTATGTTCATTATAGTGAGGCCATCTTCTTTTAAGTGTTTCTTGTACCTGGTTTAAAAATTTCCAGGAGAAAAGGCTGAGAAGACATGGCAAACAGAACAGAGGTGTTTTGCTGTGGATTTTACAGATGGAGAGAGATTTATACAAAGTCTGCTATGTGTCTTCATACATCACATTGTTATGATGTTTTTCAGCAACAGTACCGAAGAAGTTAATTTAATCTTATTTCCAATGTGTTCGAAGGCCCAGTTAAATATATTTGGTCTGATGTAAACGTAATGTGTGCAAGGAATCTTCTCTGGAGTATGGCCTGCAAACAATTACCAAAGAAAAGTCTAGCCATACCCAATTTGCCTCAGGGGTGATGATTCTTACATATATACTGGGAAAACATTGTATCCAAGATACTGAAGCATGGATTCAGATCATGTGATGTTGTTTTTATAAAGCTAATTTTTAAGGTTAAAACAAGACTTTAAAACAAAAGAATTTCCCTTTGTGTTGAGTCTCCTAAAAGGATTACAAATTCTGAATAGCAGTATACTTGGGTGGGATATCCATGCTTAATTGAAAGCTATATGAAACTAATGACACCCATGTGACTAATCTTCAGTAAAAGCAATGAACACTGTAAAATAATTCAGCAAACCTGTAGAGACGCAGGGTGCCACTTTATTGAATGTACAGATTACATTCCTTGGCACTAGAGTTAAAGGAGTAGTTATTTCATTCCTATACATTTTATCCTGCTGGGAGATAAATAGAAAACTACAGCGTGCAAGAATAATAAATCTATTGGTGAAAATAAATCTGATGTTTTAAAGCAGTTATAGTTCATTATTGGTTTGAACAAAAGCTGTCTGGAGGTCCTACATCCAGTGAAGGTCCGCCAAATAAAATCAATCGTGAAACTTAACCCCTATGGCTTCCAGGCTATTTTCATTTATGTTTCTATAATAAACTGCAACCACCTCAAGAAAGAGACTCTAGTGCACATCCTCAGGAGATGAAAATCACAGACAATCATAGCTGGGTATTAATCCTACCTCTGTGTACTTTGTTCATCTGTTCTTATACACCTACCAAGTGACTGAACTTTAGCAAGAGCCAACACTTCACAACACTAGCTAGTGAAATTGTCAGACTGCTTTCAAAGTTATTTCGGCCATAAAGACTTCCTGGAGTGGCACATATTTTTAAAATCCTTTGGGTGAGATCTAAAAACGTCTGATGGAACAGTTCAGTACAAGACAGCACTCCCAAGCAGAGCACAGTGCTGGGAGCATGTATGTACATACTTGGTACAGCTTCAGCTCCCCACCTTGTTGTGCCTCGGGCTCTTCAGAGCACATCTCATGGTAATAAAAGGAGAATCTAGTGTGACAAGCATCACTTTATAAATTTAATTGTGTCGCTCCCTCAACAGAAGCACAGTATCCAATTGAGTATACAGGTTCTGTGTAGTAGATTCAGTACCGTAATACTGAATTCAGCGGTGATCGAGTCCTTTAGACCCAGAGTGGAGTCTATATCTATACATTTCTTTTACTTTTATGAAGGTTCAGTAAATTTTGCCCATATGAATATCGCCATATGATGTGGTAATTGTTTGTCACGCAATTGTATATTTTTACTTGATATTTAAGTACATTTCAGAGCAATATTGCAAATTAAAACAATTTCCTGTAATTGGTAGGGCTTGTACTGAAAATTTGGTACAGTGTATCTTTTAAGCTTTTACTGATAGGAAACAAAACTTAGAATAATCTGAAACCACTGGAAATCATGAGAGATAAGAAGAATGAGGAACTGTTGAATTGCTTGAGATTGAACTAAGCTTTACTCATCCCTTGGACTAAACATTTTTTCCCTGTTTTTTCATCTGTACCTATTTCTGGGACACCAGAAGATGAAAACATCAGAAACTTCTTTTCATTACAACATGAGCTGTTTTTCATTTCCTTATGAAAGCGTAATCTGGAAAGAGCAGTTCATTGCCTAAAGCAATATTTTGAGTCAAAGAAATTAATTCAGAGAAAAGACCTGTTTCTCATGATAAATACAGCCACTAAGGACACAAATCTTTGCTAAAAGCACCTGAAAATTGTGTTTAAGTGCATTGGGACAGTCACTCCCTGGTGGTGAAGTAGGGGTAGCGCATTCAGCAGGTATTGAATATTCCTTTGCTGGACCTACTTGACACTTTTATGGATGAGGGGATTTATCACAGTGTATATGACTCCTGGAAGTATCTCTAGGGATTACAGAGTGCGTGATTTTTCTACCAATGTTTTTCAAAATTTGCCTTCTAGTTTTAAGTTGCTTGGATATATCAATTTCTATTTTGCAAAATAGAAGCTGAAGTGAATAACTAAAGATGAATAATGTCTTCATCTCTGTATTTTTGGTAGTCATCTGCTAAAGGTACAGGTTAGATTTCTGGGATGATTTTTTATTCCAATCAAATTTCGAGCATTGTTCCTATTTTTGTTTTGTTTCTTCCAAAATGCGTGTCCAAGTTCTGTGGAAATCATAAACAACATTCTCATTGGTTACCACAAAACTATCACAAATATATGTCCTGTTCTAATTGCAGGGGAAACAGTCGTGATCACAGATGTTTCATGTGGTAACTGTTGGCAAATGGGAATGTTTAATGGTAACCATAGTATATTTATTTCAAGTCACTTGCTTAAGTATAATGTGCTCTGTGCAGATAAGTTTTGAAGTGAAATTCCAGCTACAAGCTCTTTTAGTATATAATTTAAATGTATTTTCAGTAAATACTATTTTTGCCTTGCAAACATAGGCAATGTTTTTCTTCCTGGGTTAAAATCTTACTTTTTGTTTGATTTGTAAATTATTTGGCTAATGCTGCAAAATCTAACAGACAAGTAAGAGACATTTTCTATGTTCAAACAGCATATAGGAGTCAAATTCCTCAGAGAAACCCAGATCTTCCTTGAATTAAAGTTCTTGATTTTTAAAACAGCTGGTATAACATTTAGCTAGTATAATTAATTGTTTAGGGGGTTGTGGGCTCTGGGATATACTATTATTTTGAATATGCCCAGTTATTCACTTGTAAAATGGAGAGTTACTCTCATCCTAATGAGTTCTGGTCTTTGAAAAGTTTGGGCAATTGCTGCATGGTATAATCTATACCTAAACTATAATCTGCATGTTACATTGGAGGGAAAAAACCAATTTACTTACTATTTTGAAAAAACAGCATGCTAAAAATGCTACCAAAAATTTGTTATAGATACACATTGAAATATCTGACAGATATAACAGATTGAGTGTCAATAACTTGAATGCAGAGTGCCTATAAAATTTTGTTGCATATTCATCCAAGTTGTTCTATGGAAATAGACTAAATGGACCACAGAGAGCTGATTACTGTCATTCACTATGCACCAGTGTTAAGATGGCCACAACACCTACAATCTGGACCAGCTTTATGGCAGGACTTCCCTTGACTTCAGTGAGATGAAAATTTCTCCCCAGATATAATCTACAGGTAGTGTCTTGACAACTGCCCCAAAATAAAACTAGCAAGCTAAAAGCTGCAGCCCCAAACCATGGGCAGAATGAGGCATCAAGAATATTGTGACTTTTTCAAATAAACGTGGAGAGGAAGTTATGAACACAGAACTATTTTTTCTAGATTAGTTTTTAGGCAATGTATTTTTGTATGAGGTTAAGACTCATTTATTTTCAAAAACTAACCGCCAGATTTTATTTGTTCCCACTGATAAAGATATTCACTGTTACCTCTGTATAAATGCAAACTTGCTTGTAGATTCTTTTCCTAATGTAGTCTGCTGGAATGTTGGCTTGTATTTATTTAGAGGAAAGAGTGCTCGATGCTGAATCACCCAAAACTTCCCTTAGCAACATAGGGTTCAATGGAAGTCTCTCAGCTATATCCCCATGTACGTCCATTAGACCTCTCTTAACTTCTTTTCACCATTTCATGAAGACCACAGGGAGTGGAGTGAAATATTGCTGATACAGACACAACTGACCTTCATAGGTGCAAAGCAGCTGCTGTGAAAAGCTGAACTTTACTTTCCACTAACTTCTCTGAAGGAAGGGGGGGATATGTGAAGTGTTCACTACACGCTGAGATCGAGCCCTAACTTCTCCTTAACCTTTCAATTTTTTCCTAACAGTCTTTCAGGAGATGATGAAAACAAGCTGAGAGATAGAGTCTAATAATCACATAAAGTTACATGGAATTTCCTCTTGGACAACCACAAGGTTGTACTATCCAGGGACCTAGCCGTATTTATGGAATACAGGAAACCTGTATCCCCTTTCCTTCAGGTTTTAAAAATAAACAGTCTTACATAAAAATACACAACTGCCACACTGTGTCTCACACCATTTTAAGGCACCTTACCTTGCGGTGTCTGCAGCCAAAGCCGTTAGCGATGAGGAAGGGAGCCTTCTGTTTCCCTTAATGTACCTCCTCAGGCACTGTCACCTATGGAGCACAGAAGAATTCTGTATGTATGAAGTGTTGAGTGCTGGATTGTGAGACTTTTGGCAATATACAGTGGTTGACTGATCATTTCACAGATTTATTTCATAGAAGAAATTTACAAACTACATAAACCTTTTCAGTAACAAACTTATATACTTTTTAAAGAGAAATTAAAAGTATCTGAACTAATTCTGGTAGAGGTCAGAAATTACCAGTCAAGACACATGAAATACACAATTTCTGTGGAAAAAAAAAATTTTAAAGGATTCTATATGTCTTACCTTTCTGGAGGTGAAATGTCTCTAAGGGACTGCTTACTCCATTTTTTTTTCAGGAGTCAGGAGGTTAAGAGATCATATCAGAATGATCTTGTTAGCATCTGTGATTGGGAATTAAAATAGGCCTAATTTCATGAATATGCAATCCAAACAGTCTGAATTTTAAATATCAGACATAAAAATGGCCTACTAGAAACCAAGCTAAAGCTTGATTATTATTCCAAAATCAAATTCGATTACTTGCTTCATGAGAATTGCAAACTGTTCACTGACAATAAAAAATGGATAATATTAAAGTGCATCTACAAGTTATTTAAATCATGACAGTAAACAGTTTGGAAAAACCCCCACTATTACTCCGGATTTCAAAGAGGTGTGACATAAGGGTGGTCTTACAGTTACATATCTACCATCACTTCATCTGAGGCATCTTCTGAGACTGCCAGCTACTACTTAACATAATAGATGCTTCCAACAATAATAGTAAGGATATCTGTGTCTATTAGGAAATAGGTGCAGTTTAATGGGCTGCTAAACAGTTGAAATACCATAATGCTAAATATTTTGTCCTCAGTTAGGTGCCTGCCTACAATGGTTAGAAGTCCATTTACAGTTCTTAGAATAATTCCAATTCATTCATGGTGCAAGGCCTCACAACGCCTTGGATGCAACATTTAAAGCTAACAGTAAAACTGCAGCAATGAACTTGGGGTTTTTTTCCTTGACATTTACAGAAAACAATGTCCTCATAGTTCAGGGACACAAATGAAAACCAAAGACTAAATTCAGGCTGCAGTTTTAGCACCACCCTGACCACTATGTGGTTCTTTCAAAACCTTTAACTCACAGGAGGCCACATCATCCTGGGTAAGATTTAGCTTCCAAGAGGTAAGCAAGAATTTCTGACATTCATTGAAAACTATGCTGACTTTTCCAAAACCAAACACCATCACTTGGTATTCTTAAGCCAAAATAGTAAACCTGAAATATTATGGCAGACCTGAGGATGATGGATAATGTGCTTTCAACTCCTATGGCAATGAGGAAGGCCACATCTACATTACCTACTCCTTCCAATAACAGGAAGGTGCAGCAGCAGGACTGCTTTACGGGTTTTCCTAGGAGCATTCTCTCATTACCATTACACTGTATTTTCTCCTGCTGGCCACCACCAGCTGACCTTCATATCAAGCCATGGACCACGGAGTTTTAATCCAGATCTGAAACAGAACCTGCCCAGAATCTGAATAGGGATATTCACTGTTTGTCTCTTTCTATAAAGGTATATGTCTTTTTCTGTATGCATGACCTACTTCTTTTTGCTAAGTATTTTAACTGAGGGAGCACAGAGGAAGATACATTCCATATCCCAAACAGTTTACAATAAACCTGTATGTAAGTCGCAATGTGTCCACATGCAAGGAATCATGAAGGAAAGAAGTGAGGTGGAGCATAAGAATATACTCAGAGTGTAAAACATCCCTTCACTGCTCACAGTAGTGCTTGGCTTCTCTTGAGATCCTAATAATCACATTTCCATAGCATTCTGCCCATTTTTGCTGGTCTCTGTTCCCCACCCCATTTTTCTATGATTTTGTGCAAAACAAAGTTGTTAATTCTATTCATATTTTGACCATAGATTAGCTAAATGTTATTGTTTGACAGAAAGAGCAAATAAAAAAGAATCAAATTATTGTTTTATTCTTCAGAACAAATACATTCCAAAACACTACTTAGGGGCACTATATTAAAGACAATAACAGATTAAGTTGACGGAGTCACAATGCCACAATAGAATTCTTTATGCTTGCATATAGTGTCAAATATTACAGGGACATTGTCTGATATCTTGAAAAACAGCCATTGTGATAAAGAAGACTATGGTGAATAAGTAAATTCACCAACATACTCTATTTTGCCATTTCATGATATTTCTAAACTTACAGTCTTTAAATCCTGGAGCTGAATATTCACCTGTAAAAGAAGTTTTTTGTTCTCTGTCTGTAAAAACAAATGAAATGCACTGAAAACATATGGCTAATCTATTCAGTATGTTTTGAAAAGTATTCCTGTTTTAGTTCCTCAGTCATGGTTAGAGAGGTCTCCTTTTAGCCTAAACTCTCTCCTCCAACCAGATGTGCAAACATGCCTCTTAGAAAACAAAATTGCTAGAATGGAAAGGGGGGAGTTTAAAACCCATCAGTTTTCAGTATCTCATCACTTCCTCTTCAATGTCACACATTTGGGGATGTATTTGTGTATACAGACTGTGTATTTAGTAAACCTCCACCCTCCCACTTAACTGAAATTCCCTTTTAACCAAAGTCTCTGTAACAAATCACTTCCTCAATTGTTTATCATTTGTCCAAACTTCTTTGCAGTTCCTGCAATAATTTAAGAATTTATGGTCACTTTTGAGCACATGCATAATACATTCATATTAATACACAGGTAGTCAGATGTGTTTCTTCTCCAACTTTTTTCAAGGCAAGAAGCAACTTAGTATCTTACTTTTTGAACAATGTTGAGCAACACATTATTTTTTCTATTATGTTTTTAATATAAATACATCACTATTATTTACTGCTTTTTTAATCAGCAAAACCAAAGTGAAATGGAAGACTGAAATTGTCTCTGCCCACAGTCCATGTCCCTGATTTATAATAAACTTAATAATTTTGATTCATCTGAGCATTAATAATCCATTGCCTGTAACATGAATATATACAATGAGGATAATAAGAAAACATGCTGCACCTCCATTTTGTAATAGCTTAAGCCTGTTTGTAATATGGGAATGGACCCTGGACTCATATAGGTAGGTGCTCCACTTCTCTTTTTTTTTCAGTATTGCCTTGAAGATGTTAAAATAAATATAGAAATTAAGTTAATGCTATATGAAGGAAGACTTCGGTATCAAAGCAAACAGGATAAGGATTAGAAGTCTTATTCCAAAGCTCTAAAATCAATGGGAATGTGGCCACTGGAATGAAGGCTCCTACCCTCTAGGAGGGATAGTTTCACTGATGGCAGAATAAGGTTGTCCTATAGATTTAAAGTAACTAATTTTCAAAATAAATATATTTTAAATATAATCCAAATGTATTCTATGCATTATAAAAATCCCTTTTATCAGGGTTCCTTGAAGCTAAACCAATGTCATTGAAGCAGAGGCAAATGCTGGAGGAGATTTAGCAAGGGAATTGTGCAGAAACTAAAAGGTGGTTCACTGAAACGTTTAATTTGTCTCCCGTCATTCTATCTGAGCAACATCAACAATGGGAAAGTTCAAAATAGATCTTTTTTGTCTGTAGATCCCACGTCCCCAAATATTGAAGTCAAACAGCACCTTTAGACGGTACAAGACCTTCAGATCTGGCCTGTCTTTGACCACTAGTCTCTGATCTCCCCCGAGACAAGAAATAAGGATGCAAATCAGTTCCAGCAGATATTATCCTTTCTGCATTATTGTCATCTGAAGTGACAGGGGAACTTGACTTAGCTCATGTATCATTAAAAACTTTTATTTTCTCCACGCTGTGTTAACTTCAGACTGTGCTATTGAAGGTAGAGGCTCTAGATTCCCCTAAGAAACATCAAGCAATGACCCTTTAGAGTCTAAAACCCTCAGAATTCATAGGGCAACCTTAAAAACCTAGGGAATCTACTACATAAATCACAAACCCAGGACACCGAGATCCTGTGAAATCCAATGGTTGCAAATGTATTGCAAGGCTGATAAAGGCTGATAAAATGTACTGCAAGGCTGATAATTAAGACTATCTTAATTAAAGATGCAGAACTGAGAGATGCCAGCCTCAAATACCTCAAGCATGTGGCCTCGCCTTGAATACTGTCTTCAGTTTTGGTCACAACAATATAAGAAAGATATTAAACTATTAGAGAGCATCTAAAGAAGGGATACAAAGATGGTAAAGGGCCTTGAGGAGAAATGTGAGGAGTGGCTGGGGTCACTTGGCTGTTCAGCCTGGAGAAGAGGAGATTGGGGGAAGCCTCATCATGATCTACAACTTCCTCATGAGGGGAAGAGGAGGGGCAGGCACCAATCTCTTCTCAGTGGTAACCATTGACAGGACCCAAGGGAATGGCCTGAAGTTTTGACAGTGTGGTTTAGGTTGGATATTAAAAAAAGAATCTTCACCCAGAGGGTGGCTGGGCACTAGAACAAGCTCCCCAAGGAAGTGGTCACAGCAGCAGACTGACAGAGTTCAAGAAGTGTTCGGACAATGCTCAGGCACATGGTGTGACTCTTGGGCTATCCTGTGAGTTGGACTCAATGCTCCTTATGGGTGTCTTCCAACTCAGTATACTCTGTGATTCAGTGATTTATCTTCAGTGATTGGAAGGCAGTACCTTTTCCAAAATGGAACCATGAAACTCAATACTCACATAATGTCATAACAAAAACACTAATTCAGACATTTCCCATGGAATATATTCAGATCATATATACTACTATAGAGCACTCAAAATACTCAGGAGGTCAGGCACAAGCAGCATTAACTGGTTCACAGTGATTTGATTTGCCTGTGACCGCAGCATCACTGACACACTCCTCACAGCCCCAGCCAAAGGCAGCAGGCTATCCACCTGCTCGGTCCTCAACATAATGAACAGGAGGAACCCACAGCTCAAGAATTAAAGAAACTAAATACAATATCTGTACAAAATGTTCTTACACATAAAACAGGGAGATATGGGTCCCTATTGAAATCAGTGACTCATCTGGATTTCTAATCTGCTGTGAAATATCCCTGGATAATATCATATAGTCAGAAAAGAAATGATAGATGGGAGCACGTGTACTTCTCTGTAAATATGAACCAGTAAACCAGGACACAGTTGAGGAATTTTTTGGCTAGCAAATCCAAGTTGAAAGAGAAGGAAAGACAGAGGTCGTGGTTCTTTCCTTGGTTAAAAAAATAAGTAAATAAATAAATAATTGGCCAGTAATAGGAAAAAGCAATTCTGTGGTTATTTTCATACAGAGGCTGCATTATCCTCACACATTCCCAAGAATATCAGACTCCATTCATGTTCTGCATTTTTCATGGAGAGGGACGGATGACTTCATAAAGTCAGCCTTATTTCTTGAGTTCTTCAATTTTCCTTGCACTGCACTGCAAAAAGGTCACCACAAATGAAATAAAGGACTCAAGTCACTCACCGGCATTTGTTTTACTACTTGGCAGAACTTTTAACCCCAAGCTGAATCCCTGCATGGAGCCATGGAAGAAACGGGTGCCTCCAGGTGGCACAGGGGAAGCCATTGTGCTGGGAAGGGTGACTGCAAGATAACCAGTCCCCCTGCAAAAGGACTGAAGTCCCTGACCCATGTACCCAGAATGTATTCCAGCACTGCCAGAACCAACAGGGCTCCACAGCAGATGTAGCCACTGGGAATGCTCTGTTGGTGGAAACTTAACTGTTGGGGAAATTCATGCTCCTACAATTGTAAGCAGCAGCTGCTTGATAGTTTTGTGACAAAAGGAGGTACCTTACAGCTAAATTTACACCCATACTTGTCCTTGTGAGTCCAGCTCCTGATGGTTAAATGTTCAGCCTTTTGGCCTTGAAATAATTTATTAATTACAGTGTTGCCAGCACAATCCTTCTGGAACTAGTGAATTATACATTATAAGTAAATTCAATTAAACTAAAGCTCCTTTATATCTAACAAGAAATAGCTGAGTTCTTGAATAACTGACTGAAGTGGACACTTAAATAAATAGTTCTCCCAGTCAGTGTGACCATGTGTATATTTCGTTTCACACAATCTTGGCTTCCAAGAAAAGACAAGTTTCATGCTAAGAAATCCCTTAATTAGGTTAGTGATAGAGAAAGCAGCCCCAGTGCATCGCTGTAAGCAGCAATGTGTGAATTTTCTATTCAACACGGCAACAGTGGGCTATTTATTCGACTTATGTGCATAATTAGTAGTAAAATTACAGAGATTTTTTTTCTTTTAGCATACAGTAGTTATTCTTTATGGGTCTGGATTCTGAACAAAAATATTTCCTTAAGACTTTGAGCAATGCTTTCTTCAGGTGAGCTCTGGCAAATGCCGTTAAAAAATATAAATCTGGAAACCTAGGAAGTATAGAAAGCGGAAGGAAATTACTTCAGCTTGGCATGAGGTACAATATTACTTTCTTTAAATAAAATGTATCCTCTGTCCTTAGGAACCCCTTACAGGTTAATTTAACATTTCATTGTACTCTGTCACTTGCCCTTGGCTTGCCAGAAACGCACCAGGCAGCTGATATTACAGTATCTGGAGTTACAAAGACCTTATGTTTACGTAGACTATTTTTCACTTCTTTCTGAATACATGGTTGATTGGCACTTTTCTGATTTATTAATAATTTTTTTTTTTTTTTTACTAAAGAAAAATAGTACATAGTGGCATGTGCATTAGTAACAAGACTGTAGATAAATTTAGAGGGTATAATACACTTGTCACTAAAACTGCAATTCGACTGGCTCTATCACCATGTTGGCTACTTTTTTTTTGCACTCAGCTATTCTTATCTAAGCAAGCAGAAAACCACAATTTTAGAAAAAAGCTGCATGCAAACTGAAGCCCTTGAAAAAGATGTATGCTTGATACACGTGACATTCTTAAAAGTGCATTATAATATATGATAGGAGCCATATAGGTAAAAAGTATCAAAGATAATAGCCCTGTTAATGCCATTACTATAACTCTACTTAAAACAGAACATACAACTACACGCTGTCGACATTTCTGAGAAGGTTCTGAATGGGGATGGATCCTTTTAAAATACTGTTAAATCTCTTTCATAAATTATCTGAACAAAAGACAAAATTATGTCCAGGACAGTTCCAGAAATAAAGATACAAAGATTAAATAATTGCTAAGTGCAAAGATAAGAGACTACTTGCAGGGAGTAATCTTCATGGTTTTCTTGACTTACTTTATGGGACCTGCATGTTTTAAAACACAGCCAGATGGAAGCACACAGCAATAGTAAAGAAGGAACAGCTTCACAGAACAGGGGCTGTGACCTGAAACATGTACTGAAATGGTCATTTTAAATAGCGTGACCATGGGAGAAGACAGTCTAGTCTTCTCATGTGTACATTAGACATCCAAGCAGGGCCTGACAGAACACAGAATATTCCAGGGATACAGCTGTCAGCAGCTCTCAAGTCAAAGCTGTCATATTTTTGCATAAATAATGAAATATGCAGCAATAGAAGAATTACTCTAAAGTTTATTAACTAGGACCCTTCTTGACTTTTCCAAGTGGATAATTGAGATGGATTCCCATGCTTTGGCACCTCAGAGCTCATGCACTGTGAAAGGCTATGGACAACTCATCTGAGACTAAGTAATCTTAAAAGCATCTATTTTACAGACTTCTCCTTTACTGGCAATACATCAACACATTAATTTGATATTCAGCAAATGGATATATTACTCTTTAAGAAGATTCAGAAGTTATCTTTAAATTACAATGGAAACAAATTAACTATTCCCATTCTTCTAATTAGAGTCACACTCCCTAGTAATATTTCTCATGCTTAAGTTTCCTAAGAAGAAAAAGTCACCTTTCTCTGAACTCCTCGCTTGTCTATGCCAGTAACTAATCAGTCAAAAACACTCAGGTGTAAAGTTGATCTGACAAACTCTGTTGAGAGTATGTGTGGTGTAATTTCACTGAATCCTCAGTGCAGGACAGAGTGTTGGCTAAACCCAAAGATTTATCAAATCATGGTGATAAATCCCAGATGCAATCTCAGCTTTTCATGCTTTCTATTTTGTTAAGGTCTCAAAAACCACTCATGGGATTTTTCTTAGGTGTTTTCTTTTTTCCCTCCCTTCCACAAATTCAAAGTAAATTGGTCTGGCTTCTGGTACCTGGCACACTGGCATGCTTCCTCTTAACAACTGTAAGTCTGTCTGAAAAACAGAACAACATCTTTGAGTTGGGGTGTTTATATGGGCAACATTCAGCCACTGTAGTGAATACGGCCCCACCTTCAAAGAAACTCCTGAGCACTGTTCACCTGATGAAAGCATTAACTGTTTTTAGTTGACTTGATTTACATGGAAGCAGACAGTTCATTAACTGAGCTGAACCTGAAGAAGTAAATGTAGTGCACACGCAGATGTTTTCCTAGCTACTTGGTGTCAATGTTGCTGCAGCTTTCCTAAGAGAAAGAGTACAAAGACAGCAGTGATAAGGCTTTGCAGAATCTCCCAGCAGCTAAAGGTGAGCAAGCTGTTGAAAACATCCGTATCAGAGCTACTTAGGTCAAAGATAAAATAGAATAATGTGACCAAATCTAAGTGTTTCATATATAGGATGACACTATGCACTGCACACAGGACAGCACTGTACACGTATTTCACAGAAGCAATAATTTAATATGGCCAAGGGGTAAATGGACTGCCTGGCACTCACATACCAATCCCTAAGAAATCTACACTCTTTAAAAAGTTTTTTAGGTTTCTAAGCTTCGAGTAAAATTATACCTAATTATTTATATAATTAAGGCATCTCCTCTAGGAGCAGTCTTTCAAACTTTAAACTTGGATAAGGTAAATTTCTCTGGTAATTAAAAAAAGAGTTCTTGCTGCTGAGTTGTTTTTCAGACATTCTTCTTTCCTTGAGTAAGAAGGTTTAAAATAATAGTCTCGTGAATATACAAAAAGGTGTTCACAGTATGCAAAAAATATTTCAACCACAAAATTAAAACAGATAAATTTCAATGAGCAATATGGAAAATGTTTCATACTCATCAGTTCTCAAAT
Source organism: Melanocharis versteri (assembly GCA_013397845.1). Taxonomy (NCBI): domain Eukaryota; kingdom Metazoa; phylum Chordata; class Aves; order Passeriformes; family Melanocharitidae; genus Melanocharis; species Melanocharis versteri. The sequence continues at coordinate 2,025,888 of VZTG01001067.1, forward strand.
GTCAAAGCTACTTTCTGCTGTCTTTCACTCAGAATCCTACTTAAAATTACACCACAACATCGTTTCTCAGCTAGAAAGCTCAATAGTAACACCCTATTATGGTTACTTTTCTTGGCTTGTTATCAAATCCTCACCACAGTCATAACAGCTACAGATTAATCAACCTGCTTTTCCTCAGTTCATTAATTTAGCTACTTTGCTCATATAATCTGTCTGTGTGAAATCTGAGGGTCTTTTATTCCTATTGCAAAAGATCCTGCAATTCGATCCTTAGTTCAGCACACGTTAAGAGAAGGAGTCTTCACAGACTGTCTATAACAGAATGCCTCAATTATCACTTAACTTCTGCTTCTTACACTCTTACAGTCTTTGTGCAATTATTTTTTTCTTTCCTAATGAAAAATTTGTCTCATATGTTTGGACACTGAAAATACCCACCTTCTTTATTCTCTTCCTTGGCATCTATCTAAACACCTTTCTGTCTTTCTGTCTCCTAGATTGGTATTATGTTTATCTTAGATTTTTAAATCAATTTTTCCCACCATTGTGGTTTATTGATTTAGAAGACAATAAAGTGAACAAGAAATAAAATGAAAAAGGCATTGTGAAAGGTATTTGTGTATGCTTAAGTATATTTAGTATTAAACATGCACTAAAATCGATGGCTTCTCCTTCTGTCTGGAGATCCTCATAGGCTTGTTTTCTTATAAAGCTGGACAGTGAAAGAAAATTTTGCTTGAAAAATTCATCATTTTGCAGAACAATTTCTATCTATGAATATCCAGCATTAATAAAACAAAAATCAGAATGTGTAGATGGTTTAATAAGGAGATAGCAATCTTGATAAAACAAAGAACAGAGCATGTCTGTGATTTTGGTAAGCAATATATACCCAAAGGCCTAGTTTTCCCACTGTGGAAACAAGCAATTTTTCAAAAGTCAATGTTGGTTATTCATTTCCAGCAACAGGAGAATACGGTGCCCAGGTAAAAAACAATTTAGACCCCAAATTTCAATTCCCAAATTGGCTATTCAACCGTAGCCTTGTAACCACCTTTCAGATTTTACATTCACTACATTTAGTCAGTGGTCTCACGGTCATAATAGGCTACTGTGCAGTCCTGTGTGAGAAACCATATGCTTTTCCCTGAAAAATGCTCTTCCAGTCCTGGATGCTCAACATAAGAATTTTACATTATCAAATTCCAAGAAAGAAAATTTCATTTTCCAGTGTTCATACATTGTAACTGTGCTATGTCTCTTAGCACACTGGAGACTCTTTCATTTCTGGATGACAGCTTATTCAGGGTCTAACCTATGTAGATATATTCCTTGATTTTAGAAAAATAAGTCAATGCATATAGTAAAGTGATTAATCTTTCTATGAGTTACTTATTCCAGGCAGTATCTAGAAATATCCATGTCTTCACCTTCACATTCCAGCTTGAATTTGTAAGCACATGATTTAATGACCTGTTTCAAGGTGTCATGGAATCTTTTGTACCTGAGATACATAAGGTGAAGGCAAAAATAACTTCTTAACACATGTTATAGTGATTATTATCTTTTGATACTGTGTCTCACAGTATCCTTCTGGATAAAATGTCCAGCCCACAACTGGATAAACTGGATAAACACATCCTATGATGGGTGAGCAACTGTCTCACAGGTTGGGCACAAAGGGTTGTAGTGAATGGGGTCACATCAGTCTGATGACTGGTCACTAGCGAGGTTCCCAGGGCTGCATCCTCATCCCTGTGCTCATCAATGTCTTCATAAATTACTTGGATGCAGAACTTGAAGGTGTATTAGGTAAACTTGATGATGATACTAAATTGGGAGGAGCTGTTGACCCCCTCAAAGGCAGGGAGGCCCTGCAGAAAAACCCTGACCAGATCAGTGGGTTGTGCAATCACCAACCGCATGAAATTCAACAAGGGAAAGTGCTGGATTCTGCCCCTGAGATGGGGCAACCCTGGATGTATGGACAGACTGGGGAATGAGAGGCTGGAAAGCAGCGCCACAGAAAGGGACCTGGGGGTCCTGGTCTGTGGCAAGTTGGACATGAGTCAGCAGTGCCCTGGCAGCCAGGAGGGCCAAGCGTGTCCTGGGGGGCATCAGGGACAGCATCACCAGCCAGGCAAGGGAGGGGATTGTCCTGCTCTGATCTGCACTGGGGTGGCCTCACCTCGAGTGCTGGGGGCAGTTTTGGGTGCCACAGTATAAGAAGGATATAAAGTGTTAGAGAGCATCCAAAGGAGGGCTACAAAGATGGTGAAGGGTCTAGAGGGGAAGACGTGGAACAGCTGAGGCTACTTGGTCTCTTCATCCAGAAGAGACTGAGGGAAGACCTCTTGGCTGTCTCCAGCTTCCTCATGAGGCGAAGCAGAGAGAAGCACTGATCTCTTCTCTCTGGTGACAGATTAATGGCATGAAGCTGTGCCAGGGTGGAGGGCAGGTCTAACATGGATGGATCAGAGCTACTATATGTGCACAGCAGAGGCACTCTGCAGGTCTGTAGAGGATTCCTAGGTTGCACGTACATTTGCTCAAGAGTCTCTCTGGACCATGTCCCATGGCATTGCAGAAGCCATTAGTTAATATCTTACATTGTTTGGCAAGGCCAACACTCAGTCTTTGTGTATGGGTGCTGATCAAGCCAGCCTTCTATTTCTCAGCATCTGACATAAGAGGTGGAAAATGGAATCTCTGGCATTTCTCTAGTGTAGAGAAGATCATGTACCTCTTCAAGAAGAGATACAGGGACTTTCTCCAAGGTCATTCAGTCTGGAGAAAAACCAAAGAAAAACAATTGCTGCAATTCTATCTAAATGTGAAGAATATTAAATCTATTATTCTAAATCTTAATGTATTTGCTAAGTTAGTTAAGTCTCTTCCATGTTGCTCCTCCATATCTTATTTTATGTCTATCTGTGTAGACAACTTCTTCCAAAACATTTAGGAAGCCCTAAAAATGCAGGTGAGGCTACCAGAAGTGTGCTTTTTTAATTTTTATAACATGCAGTTTGCAGCTGGAGTCCTTTCTGGCAAGTGAAATGAAAATCATCTCACTATAGCAACTTAAGTATGGATTACTAGTCTCTTAATATGTTTCTGACAGATGCTGAAATGCTCAGACAAACCAAAACTGAAATGCTTTGTCCGTGTCTGGAAGCATTTTTTTTTTAACCTGGGGATTTAGGAAATTAAATGGGTAGCTTAAGAACTATATAAGCAGTGACTAAGTGAAGACCTGGAAATCACTTTCTTGAATTTAATTATTAAATTCTTCTTAAACTCCAATCCCAGTGCCTAAGCTTTTGTATTTACTAAAATGTACTGTGATTAAATACACCACTAAGAATGCAAAATTAATCACAATAAAGTATTGTAAAGAAAAAGAAGTCAAAACTAGGAAGACTTGACCGTTCCTAAAGCAGAATTTGGTCAAAATTAGTTGTCAATCAGCTACAGAGTTAAATCACTGGAATATAAATCATTTTTTGAAACTGGAGAGCCTATGCCTAATACTGTCTTTTGTGCTTTGGTCTGGCATTTCAATGATTTTTATGTTGATACTCAATATATTATTGCAAATTACCAGGACTTAATCATTTGACTTAATCAAATGGAGACACACATCCCATTTCCTTCTTTTCTTAGCCTATAGTTTTCTACAGTGTCACTTGTTTTTGTTCAGAAGAAACCAAAATATGTCTGGAATCGTAATTTGGAAAAAATTTGTAGATTTGTGGTAGTAGTGGCATTGACTACCTGCCATAAAGCTTTTTAATGAGCTTCACCATCTCCATATCAAGTTCAGCAATGAATGCAATTTGATCCCAAAAGAGCCCTTTTCAGAAATGTAGCTTTTAAAGGACCATGCATTAACCCTGTTTTGATGAAAAACAAATCTGCTAGATACTTAACAGGCTTCATTCTGAAGTAAAAGCTGGTATATGATGTTGTTCTTGGCAAAATAGCGTCAGCCTCCTTAGAAGCTGTGATTCTCTATTACCACCCCTTTTCAATAATAATGAACATATGGTAATCAAAAATGTTACATGCAGGAAAATACAGTATATGCAGGAGTTATGTCATTCTTCTCATGCATGAGGACCAGATCCCTGTTGCTGTAAATCAAATCAGCACCACCTAAAATCATGGAACTATCCCAATTTATAGCATTTCAGGCCTTGCAACTGCATTCTGCTTCCTAGAACTAGAGGCAATTGTGATTGGTTATGGCACGTGCTGTACCTTATGTTTTGAACAAGACATTTGCTCAGGTTTGCTCCTGTGATGACCTATGCTTTCATGCTTTAAAGGATGAGCCATCATGAACAATGTTGAAACTAAATAACATAAACTGAACACTTTCACATTTCAAAGATGGCATAACAGAGAGTCAGGAGTGAAAAGTAAAAGGGAAAAAACCAAGCCATAAAAGCAGAAGGGAGACCTAGATTTCCAGCACCAACATTTCAAAGTTTAGAGGCATTCAGGTTTTTTTTCAGAGAGAGAGGTTATTTGAAAAATGTGGCCATGCACCTAGTTTTAGATCATTATGTCCACCCACTTTCTTTCCCATAGAGCTCAGGATAGTCAGGTCCAGGTTCAGGGCCATCTTTAGTAGAAACCGACATCTTGAAAAGCTGTATTCTCACAGAATACATTGAATATACTTCATTAAGAAAGATTCAGATAGAAGTTAGTAATGACAATAAATATAATATTTTTTGGTTTCCCTGCTTGGGGCATGGGAGAGAGGTCTGTGTGCAGTTGCTTTCACTGATCCTTTTTACAATTCACTTACTTCTCTCTGGGATGTTTCTTAATCAAAGACCAGATTGTTATTGCATGAAAGAAGCAGCTGGAGAAAGGTAACTTGCCATCCCCATTCCTCAATAAGGAGAGCTGTCTGTATGTAGGGTCCCATGGCATTAGAGCACTGCAATTATTTGGTGGGCTGCTGTGTGCAGGAAGAGGCTCACCGAGAAGGTCCTCATGACAATCATTATGGTACAGGACTGACATTTCAAGTTGAGTTACAGCTATGCACAGCAGACACTATGACCAGCTATGCCTGTAGACACAGGCATTGTTCATTGGACTTTGGGATGTTGTAAATCCCTAATTCTTCTATAGCTGAATATCCAACTGCAAGCTTTGATGACTCAATATTATGTGCTTCTTGGTGTAATTAGGTCTTGTTCTTCCACAAAGCAACTTGTGTCCCTCATGCAGCAAGTGTACTGCAGGTAGACATAAAGAGTATGAAGGCCTTCATATCTATGGTCTCATCTTTTCTCCTCTTTCCTATATAACAACTCCTAGCTTCTTTTTCCTCAGATACAGATGGATACAAATAAAGCAAGTTTGAATGGACAGTGACCATTGCACCCTTGAACATAAATTTCCTTTCTGCAAGTCAACGGAATGGAGAATTCCACCCTAAGGGGAATCAGATCAAAGAAGAGAATTGCTCACTACAAATATTGTTTAATCAAAACATAAATACTGAACTAGAGCATAAACAATAACAAAATTTGCCTTTTAGACACACATTTTTAAATAGTCCAGCAGTTGGACAAGGGGCAACAGGCACAAATTTAAACACAGCAAGTTCCATCTGAATATAAGGAAAACTTATTTTCTTCAAGGGTGACAGAGCACTGGAATAGGCTGCCTGGAGAGACTGTGAAGACTCCTCCTCCAGAGATATGCAGCGCCTGCCAGGATGTGATCCTGTGCAAGCTGCTCTGGGTGAACCTGCCTTAGCAGGAGGGTTGGACTGGACATTCTCCAGAGGTCCCTTCCACCTTCAAACATTCTGTGACTCTGTGTCATTCTGTGATTCTGAATTGTACACACACCCCTTTTCCTTCACACCACGCATCTCTCATTCTTGGAGCTTGTTGCACCCAGTTTCCATTTTGAGCTTTTCTTCTCCCACTCTCTTGTTGTCCCTGCTGGCTTTCATCCAACATGTTCCTTTTCCCCTTTATTTCTTAGGTGACTCCAGCTCTCTCTCTGCTCATGCAACCAAAACCTTTTGCACATTTTTGTTGATTTACAGGGGCCACCTCAGGTCACTACCTCTTATGCCTATAAAAACATTTCTCTTTCTTGCACCTCCATTTTGAGTGTAGGTCTCCACACATCCCCCGAGGGCCACCGGAGTGTGTGGAGAGGTCCAAACTGACAGGAGAGATCCCAGAAAAGCATTCACTCTCAGGTTCAAGTCTCCAGCAAATACCTCACTGTATTTCTGAAGTTTAGTTTCTACATGGAATTTATAATAACAGGAAAGAGAAATATACAGACTTTCAGTACTTGGAATGGCAATATGTCATGTGGCTAGGAAAAGTATGTCTGGGAGTATCATATAGCTGTTACTCAGCCTAGAGACAGAGGAGCTTTGTGTGGTGTGCTGAGGCTTCTTGAGCAAGTCAGACCAAAATACAGACACATGGCTGAGGCTGTTCTGGCTTAGACTGACACACACAAGTTTCACACCCAAAAATAAGTAGCTATTTTTTCTTATGACAACAAAAATTTGTAAAGGTAAAAAATTAAGTCCCAGTATTAAACCCATTTGACTCCATTTCCACAACAGGGCAACCTCTCACTCTCTGCAATCCTCTTTCAGGCAAGGACCAGAAGAGTTTCATTTCAAAGTAAGCTAAAGAGGAGACTTATGGATCATGCTCCATCACGCAGAGGACAGTTGTTCTCTCTGGAAACCTCACAAGGGAGAAGCTTGCTTCTTTATCTTGAAAATCAGCCATTCTGAATTACTCAAGAAAATTCCATGTTTTATCAGCTTTCTAGTCATGAATAATTAGATTAAAAAGTTGCAACCACTCAAATTTCCAGCAGTAACATAGGAATAAAAATATTTAGAAAAAGCAAAAAATATTTTTTTGTTTCCTAGAGTTTTTTAATACCCAGCTTCCAATGTTCTAAAAATAAAAAAGGGAAGTGGAATTTTTCTCTTTGAAACTATAAGTTACAGAGAGTCCATTTGGAGTAGGATACTCTAGGGTTTGTTCATGCATAAAAAAATAAGGACAATGTATAGGGGTGGGAGAGAAGTGGTTGTTCATGAATACCTGCATGATTAATAAAGGGCATTCAATACTCTCATTGAAAGGGAACAGATGGAAAGATCTCAATCATAACGATGAATATGGGACTTCCTGTAAGTTACCTTAGTAGGAGTTAGGCATTTTCAAAGCCAACTTGGCAATAGTATGCTTATTTGGTGAAATTTATGGTCAGAAAACTGCACTCTAGAGGAAGGAAATGGGCCAGTTTCTTCTTTCCGTGCAGTACAGAAAAATCCCACGAGTCATCAGTGGTATAGGACCCTTTGATGTATGTTTAGGCAAAACCAGTTGCAACTGGATATACATGCAGCATATAAAACATATTTCTGGCAGCAGAAAACACAGTGTCTTACCGAAATTACGTGTACATCAAAGAATTTGAGAAAGAGATCTTTGTGATGATGAGAATGGATCCCATATGATAACCAGAAAGACTTACTTCATGTTACACATGATGAAGCTAAAGCAAAAAAAAGTGTACCACACACAGTGAAATGGGACATTCCACAAAAAAGCCACCCCAAATCCAAGCCAATTTATACTAGAAGCTTAATTTTATTACTGGCATACTACTGACTACATCACACTATAGACTCTATAGTGATTTCTCCAGTGTGTGGTAATGTAGGTTAACTACATACAAATGGCAAAGTAACCGCAGATAGCGGAGCTCAGTGGGTTCAAAATCTGGCTTTTGGAAACAGTATTCAAGAATTGTCTGAATTCAGGCTCTACTGAAGCACAAACATTTACCAAACCATCTATTGAACAACCAGAACAGTGTATGCAATAACATTTACTGAGCACAACAGCAGACTAGATAAGCAACCCGTACTTCCATTCCCTTAGGAAATTCATGGTTTCTATATATTGTCAATGCCTACATAATTCTCAGTTCATAAAAGGTATTTTCTTTCTTTTGCTTCTTGTTAGTGCATGGAGTTACCCTGCCACTCATTCTAGGCTTTCAGAGATGTCTGCTCAAACTCAGGATGCGTCATGATTTCTGTTATCACACCCAATTATTCCTCCCTTCACCAAAAAGAAATTAACACCTTCATTAAGTCAATTTTCTGAGAAAATATAGATACCCTGTAGGAGTTGCAAGTAGGTTCTATGGGGCACACAAGTATGGGAAACAATAAAAAGTAAGCAAAAATATGTTAAAAAAAATCCACCAAGACCTGGTTGATTTGAAATATTAGGGAGATGAGATTTTCTCTTTCTTCTTGTCCAGAAATCCTCTGTTTTAGTCAAGTTTTGCACTAATTACATTTTTTCAAAATTCATACTCTGTTGCATTGCTGCAGAACCACCAAATTGGTTCAAATATAATAGTGACCTTGTGAGCATAGACTTGAAGAGAAATTAGCCCACAATCATTCACTAATTTGATAGCGGCCAGCCAGCAATATTACCTATAACTACAGCAATATTACCTATAACTACTGTTTAATATAAGATCAAGGGTCTGAGCAAGGACCTAGGATGTCAGTGTCCTGATATTTTGTGCAAAAGCATTTGGTATTCTTTATCTGGATATGGTGTACAAATTTTTTTGTCTAAGACGTACTCCACTTCTGTTATTATTGTATTCTTATTTCCCTCTAATAGCATGTTGCTAATAAATTATCCTCTACCCTATTTTTTTCTTGCATAACCTCAAGATATCTTTTAAATCACACAAACACACATTCCAAGAAGAATGTAATCCATTACTTATCTGTAAGTGCATCTAAATATTTTAAATAAAAATAAATTTGTTATGGAGAAAAAAAATGTCAGAACACATAAAAAACCCTTTAAACATCTTCAGCCTAATTCTTTTGAGAAAATGGTTCTCATAGCTATTTCGGTTTTTTGCAGATCCAAAGCTCTAGAGATTCTTCCGTTTATGGAAAATCGTAACTATTTCAGTACTGACTCCCACTCAGCTCCCATAATAACTCTAATTCCGACGATGGTGATGTAACATCTTTAAGGGCTGAAGCAAGTACTTCTGGTTCACAGAGGGGTGCAAACCCCAATGTTCCAGTCTCCTGTGTTTAGAACAGCAGCCTTCAACTAGAGCTTTTCAGAAAAACTCAAAAATTCTCACTGGAAGATGAAATTGGAGCCTTTTGAGCCAAAGATCTCTACCTTCTGGCTCCACAACACAAAAATCTTTGCTTAGTTTTTACCACTTCTCTTAAATTCTGTATACATATGTACCCACAGAGAAGTAAGCAACATTTGTTCTTAGTCTCTAGGCAACCCTGATTTAAAAAAAAGTAAAAATAATAACCACATGGGCTACAAAAACCTTTTCAATCCACTACACTGACAAATCTTAAACACTGTGCAAATTTTTAGAAATACTTATTTAGGGAACCTGAAGCACAGATGGCAGACCTGTGTGCAGAGATATATTTTGTTTTCATAGTAATATTCAAGATTTCAACATCTTTTTTTAAAAAACATTGCCAAAAAGGAATTGCGTGTCAAGAGCCAAACTTTCCCATTCAAAAGGTATCTGGTGACTGTTGAAACATGGGGCCTGAGAGTCAGAATGCAATTTGTCATCCCAGAGTATTCTGAGACAGGTAAAAGACAACCGGAATAGCATCTGTCATCATTCCAGCCCAACTCCCTAACTACTGCTCACAAAAGGAAGCATTTAGGAAGATAAGGGCATTAACTAGCCATTTTGTGTAAGATGAAAAGTCTGTCTAGTTCTGTCTCTTTCAAAGCTCTGTAGCAGAAAATAAAGGAAGTGATTAAGAAAAACAAAGAATGCACAGAACAATATACTTATGCATTTACATAATTCTCACCTTTCAGTTAAAAAAAAATCCAAAAAACCTCAAATATTTTAAACTTCTTTTTACAGAAAGGTCCACTGATAAATCTTTTGGCCTGCACCAGTTCAAGGACTAAATTTATTCCTGCTTTTATGAAAAATACTAACAAGTTTCAAAGAAAGGGACAACAATGTTTCAGACTTGTTAACACTCTTAATTAGCATCCAAGCACGAACAATCAATTCTTTTCAGCAGGACGTGGTACAGATTTTCAAAGTTCTGGCTCAGAATTCCCACCTATAAATATCAAATTAATGAGACAAATTTTTTGCCACAATTACATCATTGCAACTCTGCTGTAACTACAATGCGAGCACAGCAAGATACTATCGTTGTTTATCCCTAGCTAGTCTCACTTATGCAACAGAGTGACTATAGCTGATTTTTAAATCCTCTGGCTCTCAGCTCTGGTGTGAACTGCTCAGCTACAATCAGGATCTGGCTTCATTACTACTGCATTTCCTGACACCTGCTCCCCACAACTCCAGCTTATCACTGTTGACTTTCTAGTCAAGATTCTCATTAGACCTCCTCTAGCAGTACAAAAATACAAGGGAAAAAAACCCAAAAAAAGCACTTGCACATTACTCTGTTTTTTCTTTTTTGAGGCTAACCATTGCGAGATCTGAGACTCTATTTCAGACTATTGTGATTTTAACTGATCGTGTTGAGTCTTACTTATGCCTGTAGTTAAATTTGGCCCATGAACTGAGAAGACCACAAGAAGAATTAAACTTCAAGGCTCCTGTGTTTCATCAGCTCTTTTTTCGTGACAAGCTAAACCTTCAGAGAATGTTAGCTACAATCACATTTTGCAAAATTAATACCCTGTTATTAGTCTTCCTGAGGTTTGTTGTGGAGGTGTCAATGTCTTCCAACTGCAGCATTCCTCATTTAAATTTCACTTGTGATAATATGTGGATACTGGATGAAACTTCACTAATTTCTTAAGGCATGTTAAATGTCTCGAAGTTAGCCACCAGCTAAAAAAATTAGAAACTAACTTCAAAGGCAGCAAAAGAATTATTATCAGATTTCTTTGGATGAGCACAAAAATACAGTGTGATTCTTGCAGAGAGCTGACCCTAAGTCCCTTCAATCAGCAGAGTGAATACCACTGGCTGGAGAGCACTAAACCCAATCCCTCCACATGTAACCTAAGTTGTTTGTTAATCAGCTGATGTATGACATCTCCTAGGCAGGAGGCTTTAGAGCTTATCTCATTATTTATTTACTTGCAAATATATATAACTCTGGCAAATGAATATGCAGATGAAGTATATAAAGCCTGCTATTAATATTTGTGTCTACAAGTTTTGTTGCTTTGTGCTGTTGATACATTTATTCTTTTAGTTTAATTGCCTGCTGGCAAAGATTTTAGGGGGACAGTTTTGTAGGAACTAGAGAATATATTTGCCCTCAAGTCCATTAATATCCAACAAAAGATTTTTCAAAAATAATTCACTAGACCAGCAAGCACTAGTCACCTATGAAGAGGTCTATCAAAGTCAAAACAAGAAGTTTTCTGTCATATTTGGTTTCATGATCTCAACAGACAGAAGATTCCCTGACTTGGGATTCTATTGGATTCTCTCGGATGATAAACTGATAACTTTAAAGTCTGAGTGTCTCCATAGTTTGTGCAGTATCTTCTCAGAACCCCACTACTTTCATTAGATCTTTATCAGCTAGAAGTCAAACAAGGTCTGAGAGACTCCTCTATGATGGTTCTGCAAAATCTCAGGAACTTTATGTGTTTCAATTCATTAAATAACAATAAGTACTTACTCCACCTTCCCAAATAAAAGCTTCATGATTTGACTCACTGATGTATTTTCTTTTCTTGTGAACAAAAACCTGTCATTCTTTGTCTGTGTTTCCCAGCCAGCTTCAGTTTGGACATTTTAAAAGACAATGAGTTAATGGAATTCATTGGCCAAAGTCCAACAAACCTTAGTAAAATACAATTGCCCATTTTTCACAAATACGTTCCAAGGAAATGAATGATAAACAGAGTAGTAAACGTAGCTGAGTCAATGAGTGATCTGACTGAAGAATGCTTACCCTTGCAGCAAAGACAGAATGTTTACTAGTGATGAGAAACATTACTGGAGATAATTATGAATGCAGTTTTTATCAGTTACTGTATAAGAGAAATAACTTTCCAGTAATTTTCACTCCTTATTTTACTCCTCAATTATCCTCATGTCTCCAAGTACCCTTTAAATAATATTGCTTGCAAAGCCAGCCAAAAAGTGGCTCTTGGCTGCAAAGAACTCTGAAGAATTTATAAGCTGTTTTTCCTCCTATCCTTGGAGCTACTCCCAGTAGAAGCCAAATCCATAAATCTGCAACTCAACCCCAGGAATGACAAGTTAATCTTATCCTTGTTGTCAAGGTCTAATCCAATGACCTCAGGCATAGGATATCTGTGAGATGCTGAGCCACAATAGCTAATTCTATTTCAATTTCAATGAAAGCCCTTTTAGATTATTGTTTTCTTATGTGTTGTTACACTGAGATATAGTTCCAAAGACACAGTGAGAACTTTCAGTCCAGATTAAAATTCAAGTCTCTACAAAGCCCCTGATAAGCATCATAGTTCAACCAAATAGGTGGTAGGGAAGTCTTCAGAGATGCAGGGATTTGTTTCAGATAATCAGTATCCAAAAGCTGAGATGCTGAAGTAATCCGCAAATGCGCTCTCTAAATATCTCAGTTCTAGACGCTTTTTTGGAAATTTCTTCTACTGAGGCTAAGGACTACCTAGGAGCCATATTTCATGTAATATATCAGTCCCTTTGCTTCTGGACAGAAACTGGAGATAACACAGCAAAATTCCTTATGAAAATCAAAGAACAAACTGCCAGATACTTGCAAACCTTTCTGAACATTCAAGACACTTCAATCCCATTGGCCTGTCTTGAATAAAATGATTCATATATTTCTACCAAAAACACAGAAGGCAAATAGGTTCTCAGTAGCATTATGAGGATGAATGTTTGGTCTCTGGCACATGCTCTCAGACAATACTGATCCACATTTCATATCAAGTATGAGGAAAACCTCAGATCAATCGTTGTGGAAGCAAAACAATACTTTCTTTTTTGCATGGTGCTGTCTGGAAGAGACTATAAAATGGGTTTCAGGTTTATGATGTGAAATCCTGGGCCTGTTCAAATTAAAGGCCTATCTCCTGCTGACTCTAACAAAGCCAACATTTATCTATGAAGACCTGAGAAAGAGCTGGAGAACCCGAGAGGAGGAAGGAGCCAGGCTCTCAGCTACCTTGTAGGTATCTACCACATGTCCTAAATGTATCTGTCTTGCTGCTTGTTGAAAAAAAAGTAGCTGTGGCCTTCTTACCTCTAAAGTTAATTAATAGCCTGTTTGGAAAATGCTAGCTCTGTCAAGAATCATCGTCCTGATCATGATGAGAAGACATGGCTTGCCTGATGATATAGCAGAGGAGAATCCTTCCATAGTGGCTGAAATACATGAAAAAAAATGTAATTACTTGGTAATCATGTCTTGTTGAGTATACATCAAGAATAGCTCTGGATGGCTGCGACTAAGAATATTGTTACAGCCAAGTACACTGAGACTGCTTTGTTCTCTTGTCTATTGCAAAGTGAACCTTCTTCTCCAATGCCTCCCTAGATCCCTTTAATGTTTCAGCAGACACAATGTAGTTTTGAGTCATTTCAGTGAAAAATGTAGTTGAATTTCAAAGCACAGTACTTTCTTATCTTTGAATAACAGAATCAGAGAATGGTTTGGGTTGAAAGGACCTTTACAGATCATCTAGTCAACCCCCCTGCCACAGGCATAATCATGGATAATCATTCATAATCATGTCTTTCCATTATCCATTTTATTTGTTTGTTAAATATATTACTCCATATACTCTGGAAAGTAAACAACACTAAATTTAATTGTAAACTCAAAGGGTGGGGGGATAAACTTAAGACGCTAGTTACAATCGACAAACAAAACATTCCAGCAAAGTATGTCACTTGCTCAGAAAATTTGCAGAACTATTTTGGAAAACAGAGCAAAGTTTCATTTATTTTCGTGTTTTGATACATGATTGTGTAACAATATCTGTTTTGTAGAATGTTATTTATAAAAGTTTAAACACGTATAAGTAACTTAGATGTATTACAGAAGACATTTATCAGGAAGAGCAATAGACTTAAAATGTATCTGTTTATCCTATTCCATCACATTGACTTAATAAGAAAGTTTCCAAGTACCTTGAAACCCCCCAGGGTTCTCAATTCATTGATTGACCTTAGCATTTTAACTTGCCTAGAGTGCATTTGTATATGCAGGGGAGAAATCCCTGAGGATAGAAGACTATTTCTTCCCACCAGAGGACATCTGTGCCTATGGCTAGATTTAAAGTAAAGGAATTATTTTTGGTATTCCCAGCATCAGAAAGCAATTCCCATCTAAATAATTGTTTCCTCTTACTACAGCTTCTCATATCTAACTATTTGAGGAAAAAAACAAAAAGGTAGCATTTTCATATGTCAATCCTTTATGGAAACTGGAACTTGGACAGTTTAAAGCAATATGGCTATTTCAGTGCAAAACTGTATCTCATTTACAAGAAAAAAAGTCAGGAAAAGAGCAGTGATTTTTAAAAGGAGGAAGGGAAGAGAAAGGTGCAATGGTGATGGATTAATTTTGTCTGAGCTGAGAGACAGGCTATGTGCTCAGGAAAACAAGAGCAATAAGTTCAGCAGTAGCAGTGGTATGTAGAGCAGAACTGTAAAAAAAGCATTTCAAAAAAAGCCTTTCTGCTTTCGTCTGTCCTGCCAGAGAGCTCTCGTATGAGCCAGAGATCAATGTGTGCTAGGAGCCCCTTTCTGGCATAGGTTGCTGGGATGTTGTGTTAAGCCAGTGCAAGCCTAAACTTCTGAAGTTATTCTGCAAGCTAACCACAAAAGCTATCATTGCACATATTTTTAGCATCTTTTGTTTTCCATACAAAAGGGAAAAAAATGTCAGTTGTGGATAAACAACTCTTTATCAGGCATCTGCACTGGTGAAAAAGCCATGGTGTGGGCAGCCAGAATCTTTCAGCTTCAAGTTCATGAGCTGTTCTACCTACATCTTATTCCTTCACAGTATCATACTGTGTGGGGTGTGACAGAAAGACTGCATATCTGTGTCCTGTTGCAATGCTAAGGGGTCACCAAAAATCCACTTTTGTTTTATACTAGGCAATAAGTTTAGTATCAGATTTGGAAAAATAATCTTATCCCTAAACTTAGCCAATCTCTTTCTCTGCTTTTCTGCAGTATTTCAGCTTCTCCAGTTGAGCCAGAAGCCATCTCTAGTTCTGAATGAGTAGATAAGCAGCTGTCATATTTCCTTCTGCCATTCACGAGAAACAGGTGCGTACAGGACTGAAGCAGAATCTAAGTGCCAGATTTTATCTTCCCTTTGGGTACATATTCATTGTAGTAAACGTGCCACACACCGCTGCTGACTGTGTTTATTACAGTAAGGTCTTGACACATCAAGAGGAGCCCTTCATTGCGCTAAGGCCAACTTCCCATCTGCTACATGTGAGTCAGAATTTTATCAACCCTACTTTTATTGTGATCCCTTGATGCTGTGCTATTAACAGGAGTTAACAAGTAATGGAAAACTATTATGACCATTAAAGTATGCAGAGAAATAGTAGCCAACTCATGCTTATGCATATGCCAGAAACCATGACATTTTTTCCAGTTCACAAACACTTCAGAAAGGAATTTTGGCCCTGGCATTCTTGGGAAAAATCAGATGCCTGAAGGACATTTAGTTCCAGCAATGGTGAAGTTTTCTCTTGGTTCGGAAAGGTGAAGGCAAAGATACTGAAATATGTCATTTTAAAAGTAAATAAAATCAACACATTTTAATAATGTTTTGAAAAACACACACATTTCAGGTAACTTATTTTCAGACAAATACTGAAGTCATTTTTCTAAACTTGCTCAGGAAAAATGATTGAAATCAATAAGAGTTTTTCTCAGTAAGGACTGCAGGATTTGTTTCTAAAAATCATTAAAATAATGTGTTTATTACTGAAGCAGTAGCAAAATAAGCAGTCATTATGAATCATGCAAAATAACTGTTTCCTTTAAAGACTAGACATTCGGGCAGATAATTCCATCAGATTTTTGTGGACTTGGATAGAGTGGTCTTTGGCAGACATTTGGATAACCTACAAGAAGCATATGGGCATCTTAGAAAAAGAAGAGGCAAAGAATGCATTTCTCATTTGAGGTAAGACCTGTGCTGTAACTCTAAGTGTGAGGGGATATTAAGGACAGTAGGAAGTTTCTGCCAGGATGAAGGCAGAGTGGATTTCTGGAAGAAAACATGTTTTCACCAAAAGAAAAGGGAAAAAATAAACATGGTGGAAAAAGAAGCCAACACTTTCCACTGAAAGAAAGAAAAAAACTATTAAAGGGAAAGAAGAAGTAAAAGAAGAGCTGCTTTGCAGACTTGTCACTTCCTATTGCCCTTTGTGTTTGATGGACTCAAAATCATGGATTTACTTTTTACCTCTGTATTTAAAGGTTATATTAATTTGCTCTTTCTTCATCCATGTGCTTGCTTTTAAATACTGCTTGCTTTCATGTTGCCATTGCCTTTCCTCCTATTAAAAGAGCATGTATGGATATGGATTTCATATACAAGAGATCTTAAAACACTTCTTTTACTTTACAGCCCTCTCAAGAGACTGCGGATAAAGGTGAGTTTTAGAAGAAAATCATATTCTACCAAATAGTCTACTTTGCCTGATCTTTGAGGTCTGACATCTGGCAGTTTAAAGATGCATTTGAGGAAAGTACTGAAACTCCCATTCCTTGACAACCTGCCCAGAGGAAAATGCATTTTCTAATATTTGTTTATTTACCAAAGTTGTTCTTTCCTCTGATTCATTCCTTACACTGTCATGTGTTAGCTTTTCCTCTTTGTTTGCTGAGTACCTGATTTATGACTAGAGCTGCTAGACTTCATCACCATACAGTACAGATAGTCTGGCAATAATTTGCCCTGTTTCTTGTGTCTCCTACACCCCTTGTTCAGGAAAGTATCAAAATTCCTGCCCACATGTGTTCTATTGTAAACAGGCAAAATTAAAAAACATTCCTTTGCCAATGTCATTTAAAATAAATACATAAATATAAAAAGATTGGAAAAAAGTAACTTTTAGAAGTCAAAGCTACCAAAATTCAAAAAGCAAATACACAAAGTATGTTTGTTTTCATAGACTCGGCACTTGAGAATCATAGGATATTCTGAGTTGGAAGGGACCCACAACGATCATCAAGTCCAACCCTTGAACTCTCATGTTATTTTTTAAATATTATTAAAAGCACCACAAGTTTCTTCCATAACCTTGTGTGTGATCTCTAAGAGCAATCACATTTTAAATTATAAATTCAGCATAGGTGTCTGCACTATATTTTCATGAAGAAAGATTCATCAATTTTCATATGCAGAGTCTATCAACCTGTTTTCAATCACTGACATTCAAATGATAGATCCGACACATTCCCAGGAGATTTAATCTGGGCAAGTATTTCTAGCTCTGAGGCAAGTGCAGAAGCCAGAACACTGAACTCGAAGCCCCTCTGCTTGAGGAAGCATCTGCTCTTTAAGTAGTATATTAACAGGGTGCATGCTCATTGAAGCAACCCTGACATAGAAGGTATATCAAAATATGGAATATTAGATTTCAGACACTCTTGGTACTGTCAAAGTAGTCAGCTTATGTTACATAGTCCTTCACTGGCAAATTAGTGTCATAATTTCAGTGTGTTTCTAAGACATACAGTGTGTTTCTTTGGAAGCCCCACTCTCAGCAATACACTGTTTTTGGATTTTTTCCCAACCTGAGCTACAATATCAGTCAGAGGGAAACATAGGAAAAAAGTTGTTTAGGTAATCACCAGGCATTTGGCTAAACCCAGAGTAGCAGTGTAGCCACTCAAGGTTTGTGGCAACTGTGCTTATTGTGGGGATATGGCCTCATACCAGTCGGTGTGCATGTATCAAGGTACTACACAGCTATCCTTGTGCATTATCTCATGGACATTTACAAAGACCAGCTTGATGGTCTCTTCGAAACAAAAATTCGTGTCCTAGAAAGAATTACTATTTTCCATTAGAGGCAGATTTCAGTGATGAATACTATAGCTGGTTCAGAAAAGGGATATGGGTCATCAGGCAGACACTGACTACGGTAGCTTCCTGAAAGAAACTCTCAGGGCAGTTATATCCTGTCTAGAATTCCCTGCAATTTATCTACATCAAGAAAAACAGTGTAATTTCAAGGTGGTGAATGGGATTTCTGTCCACACAACAACTTTCCTTTAAATAACCATCTTATCATGACCAGTGAGAAGCATTCTCAAGCAAAATGTGGACCTGTTCTGGAGCAAATGGAAATGTTTGTTTCTTAGATGCAGGATGTAAATCAGACAGTCCTCACACAAGAAACTCCAATTGTTCTGTGACTGCAACATTCATCTTGCGCCTAAGTGTTCTGTCCTTGCATCAAATCAGTCAAACAAGGACTCTACTTCTATTTTCCGCTTCCTAGTATTGTCTATTGACTTATTGACTGTTCCAAGTAAGATATGTCACTCCATGGAGCACTTACACTCCTTCAAGGAATTTCCTTCTCTCAAAATATATAAAAGTCCAAACAAAAGGACAACTGCAAATACTTGCCTCATAAAGAGCAGAAAGATTCAGAAAAACTCAGTAGCTTCTATTACACAGAACATTTCCCTAGCAGCTCTTTTCAGAGGACAATACCAGCCTCCAAAAAGACTTAGCTTAAGGCAGAGTGAGTAGAAAATGTTGGTCAATTGAATCAGTTTCTCCACAGTGCACTATCAGTTCTTCAATGTAAAATGAATACAAATGGACCCAGAAGGGAAGTCAGATCTGTCATAAAATGGAGGATGCTGAGTCAAGCAGCATCAATCTCACAACTATAACTTGTTTACTGGGGGAGCTTGAGGACTGAACACAAATACTAATTTCTTTCCAAAAGTGCAACACCCAAATAACTGAAAAAAAAAAAAAAAGGAGTCCCTTTCTGGCCTTCACACTCCAGACTTGCTCCGAAGAGCTGGGAAGAAGGACAGCATTCTCTCCTGGTCCTTCTCTGATGACAGCTTTCTAACGTCTTTGTTTTAGGTATGAGTTTTGCCATCTGGAAAAATCACCACTGCATAAATGCTGTTGGGCAGAAAACGTTAGGGCAAATGTTTGACAGCTTTATTCCTGCTGTGAATTGTCATTATTACAGTCTCAAATAATAGTTTCAAATTATTCACGAAATTTTTTCCTATGTAATAATCATGAAAATGTGGATTGATGTTGAGCCAGCCCTGGGGAATAATAGCCAAATATTATCAAATGCAATCTGCATTCCTTGAAGACCACTGGGTGTGTAGATCACTGGATTCTTTGAATGAATGCAAGATTGATATTAAGTATATTAAATATTCATAATTTTAAATGAGTGAAGATTTGCTTTAAATTTACTTTAGTTGCAAAATTACTGGTGAGATTTCAAGTTGCAGAAATTTCAGTGTAAAGGGAGCACGAAACTTTCATTTGAAATGTAAGTTAGAGAATTATGGTATCACTAAGTTACTTCTAGAATCAGGGTTGAGCTACCTTGTCCAAATTCAGAAGAGGATTTATATGCCCAGCATCTGAGAATTTTAAATCAAGCATTTTGGGAATGGTATGTTTGAACGATTTGGGTCAGTCATTACATAATGATCTGAATGAGGGTTTTTAAACACTTTCACCAAAAAAACCCAAACAAACAAAAAAAACCCACCACAAGAAAACCCTACAATTTTGGGGCCCAGTTATTTTGATTTTGTTTGAATTTTAAATGAAAGCAGTACTTGTTTGCATCAAGTCTTGTGTTCACTCCCTTTAGCATTACAATGTAATATCTGCTGGAAGCACTCACTATACTGATAAAAACCTTCCCTGACACTACATCATCCCAGTTGAATGACAGGCAGTGACCTGAACACCATTTCCCTAGGGAATGCGGGCCAATTTTCAATCATGAAATCCCATGGCAGCTTTTCAAAATACTTCCAAAGAGGTTAATAAATCCCAATTTATTATCGCTTCCATTCTACACTTTTAATGCTTTGTGTTGCCTATCTGACCTGTAACCAGAGCAAAAGTTCTGGAAGCCATGAAGAGAGTAACTGTGCAGCAAATGCACAGAGTATTACTGAGATTTAAGGACAACTTCTGTCTGCTACTTAGCTAGTTCTCTGGGGACAAGACGGCCAACACAAAGAATGTCCAGCATCATCCCTGTCTATTTTGATTTGAGGACATAAAAGCTGTACAATGAGACACCCTCGCCTAACCACTGTTGGGATATATTTATTTACAGCTGGAATGATAATTACATGGATGGTTCTTTTAAGATGAAGTATGATTCCTCCTTTTCACTTTAAAGTAAGGGTGATCATACTAAATCTGTTATTACAAGTGGTGTTTTCTTTTTCCTGATACTATATAAGACTGCCAGCCTGCCAGCTCAGCAAAGATATCAACAAGCACTTGTTTTGTTGACCAGATAAATACAAGTGCATTTCAGTTTAAAAAAATTCAGCATTTCAAATACATACTTTTCAAGCAAAAGAATACACTATTCCAAAGGAAGGAACATTGCTTGAGTGAGTTCTCATGCACCCTCCTCAAATTCAGAGGACGCTGGAACTGTGTCAGAGGAAAGACCCACTGTGGCAGGATCCAGTCGAACCTGTGGTCATGTTTTGCAGGCATGGAGCATGTGACTTTCTATAAAGTAGCTTTTAAAAAAGTATTTTATGATTCATTACAGACTCTCAGTGCCATAGTCCCAGATGTACTCTAGAAAATTATTGGTCTCAGTAGAAAAAGTAGTTTTGTTTTTGTCTCTTGGCATTTATGCAAACATGAAAAAAACCTCCAAAACAAGCCCTTCTATTAATTTTAGAGAACACATTTGCCATAAATTTTAAAAAAATCATATCTATATTAAAAAAACCCCAAAACATCTAAATAAGAAAAGTTTTAATATCTGATACTTGATAGAGGCCCTGCTGAAAGACTCACCTTTACTATCTGGCTTCCCAACATTATTTTCATGCACTAAGACCAGATCTATTAATATCAACCAGGAATTACTTCCATGCGTTTACATATAAAATATTCTCTCTTCTCGTGTTTAATAAATTTCCAGTTTCAAGAGATGTAAACTCCTTGCTTTCTGGTTCCTTTCTGTTTTTCCCACCTTTTCATCCTCTTTCCCCTTTCCTCCCTCTTTCTTTCATTTTAACTTTCCTTTTATCATCTACTTCTCATTTTCTTCTTTTCATTTTCTTCCATGCTATGCCCTTTTTTCTCTCTTCCATTTAAAAAAAAATACTATGCAAGGGCATAAATATATGTATAAACTAAAAAATTAAAAATTTCATTAGCAGATTATTTCTGGAAGGTTCATCCTTTTAGAATTTCTTCTTTAGAACACATTGTTGCTGTTCACCATGATTTAAAAAGCTGAGAAGTAAAACTAGAAAAATTGTATTAGCAAACTATAGAGATATGAAGGCTCAAGTTAACATACAAACAAACATACACACTAAATAAAATCCTAGTCTACATAACTCCAAGTTCACCATAGATATTTGCACACCCTTCCTGGAGAATAAATAAAAGTTAACATTTAGCAGTGATGAATCTCTATGCTTCTTTAAATTTGGGTCTTGAAGATATTTGTGTTTTCTTATAAAATTTTCTTTTGTCTTATGTCTTGTAGATGTTATAACAGACATCACAGGGAAACTTTGAATTCAGTTGCTTGAGCATACAAGGCAAAGCCAAAAGCTTGGCTGCTGAAAAAACACTTCAGAATTCGCAGTTTTGATACAGAAAACCAGACAATCAATAAATAAAAACTCCTTGTAATACATTTTTGTGCAAGTGTATAAACTAATCCTCAAGCAGAATTGACTTGAATTAATCTCACAACACCTGATACTCATTCTGGCTAATTAGACAATACAGAGGGACACTAGATTTTGCAAATCCCCAGTTGTAGCTGTTTTAGCTTGAGAGGCCATTTGCATACAGGCAGTCCTCTGGGTCCTAAGTCCATCTTAACAAGAAAACATCACACAGCTCTATTTTTAAACAAGGCATTCCTATTTCTTTGTATGACTAAAAATTCTGAAATTTGAGGAGAAAACAAACCAGCAGTTAGCTATGGCGTGACAGAGTCACTGTCATTAAAATGCTTAATTAGCATCCTGTGGTGCTGCTGGTCAGCGGCATCTGGCTGGCACCCTGCACTGAACCAAGGGCACCCCTGAGAGGGGAAGCACTGCAAGGAGGCACTATCTGTAAAGAACAAATGTTAAATGAAGACATAAAATTCAGCTTCATCTTCCAAGTAAAAAGGGATATGTCTGTACAAGAAAATGGCTCACTTGTAAACTCTATAAACCATATGACTGCTCAGGAGTGAATATAGTCATATTCAGGTCAATACCATAAGAAATGCAGGAGCAAGATGACTTAACTGCTCAGTTAAAAGAAAAATATAATATTTAATTTGAAATCGAGATATTGCATGAGATGGCTTCATTTTCTAGGACTCTCTGAAGTATATTATGTGTGTTGCTATTCCTCACTAAAATTTATCTGTCAGTTTTCTTAAGAATTTTCTCCACAAACCTGATACTTAGATTTAACAACAAAACCAAAAAAAATCCCATGAAATAGCTAGATAATATCCTAAGAATACAAAAGTCTTCACCTTAGGGACATGAAGGAGCTCTCTTGTCTCCTGGTCAGATTGGAACTTCAGGATGTGTATTATCACTACATCTCCCCCATAGGACTCCAGTTATCCCTTCAATTTTGTGTCAGACAGACATATTTAGTGATTTTATACAATACTTGCCAGAAGTAAAATAACACAATACACCAAGGTATGAGGAAAAATAATATATAGATCCTTTAATTCATAAATAAGAGGAATCCAGGCATTTAAAACCTGTTGCTAACAAACATCATTTCCACATAGGATCATTCCTTATACATCTTTGGGGAAAATAAGAAATAGTACTAAAATGGCATATTTAGAAATTGTCATGGAAACAAACCCACTGTAATAGAAACATCCCACAAAACGTTCTGAGCTTTGTGACTAAATACTGAAAGCCAGCTAAACGGTTTTATCCATAAACACAAATACTTTTGCTCATGCTTTTGCCATGTGCAAGTCTGAAGATCAGCCCTCTTATACCAGCCTATACAAAAGGACTCAGAGGGAGGCACCAAACCACCTCTCTGCTTCATTGCCTGAGGCCAAACCTGTGCCTGGCCTATTTTTCTGTATGAATTTTAACATCCTGAAGGCTGCTCTAATTTATACCCATTGGTGAGGTTCCAAAGGAGCTGCCTCTGTGGCCATAGCTGACAGGGATTCAGAAAAGCATCCGTCATGGCTCCAAACTGACACTGGCACCAAGACGGAATACAGCTTTTCCTGGCTCTTTGCTAGAAGGCATCCCACCCACAATTTTAGAAAAACATCAGGTATCAGAGTGGTGAAAATATTCCTGATGGCAATATTTCTGGAGCTTTCTATTTTAGCTTGTTTATAAACCTATACAAGCAATTACAGTCTGTATTAAATATGTACATTAACATGCAGATAGGTAAAATGTACACTGTTAAAAAGAAAAGGGCTGGATCCTGAGACAGGAGAAAGTTAAAAAATATCTTTGCATTTTTCTTTCACAATGTGCAATATTGAAATTTTAGTTTGCTATTTATTTTACTTTTCTTTATTTCTCATCATCTATCTGTGTTCTATGAAAGTGATGTCTATGTACCATTAAATGGATCTTCCTTTTTCCATTGAGATGTAAATATAAGATATAATTGTAGGATTTCTTCTGTTGAAAACAGTCATACTTTACACCTTTCTTACTCGTGCCCACTAGGTAGTGATTTTCTGTCTTACCCACGGATTACTCTCTTTCAAATCCATCATTTCCAACTACTCATTTGGTGGAGCACAGAAAGCTTTTTCAATCACTCCTTTGTGCTGACCATGCACATGAGGTTGCGGAGCTCAGTCCTGTCATCACAAGAGGTTTGTTTTGGTACAGTTTTATTGTAAATTTGAAATAATGCAGTTACGACCTTAAATGAAGATGTTTTGCTTTCAGTACCACAAAACTTTTTAAAGTTTGTTTGCATCACATGGGAAGAGCTCTAAGTTAAAGTAAACAAATGCTTCTTCTCTAATAAAAGTGTTCGTGTAGGAGATTATATCCATCCAACATTTCAAATGATTTGTCTCCTGTCCAGACAAAGTCCTAGACAATGACGTGTTCCATGCAGTTATAGAAGCAGCATCCACATGACAGGTCTCCATGCTGCTTTAATTGGTTCAGATGACATGGTTTTCTTTTAAATAGCATGTCTCTATTTTTTTGTCGATTTTTAAAAGGAAATATAACTTTTCAGATGAAATCTTACTACGACTATAAGTCATTGAGTGGCTAAGAACCCTTCAAAAAATTGTTATAAAGACCTGGTAAGCCCTAGACAGTCATAAAATTTATGTAGTAAATAATTTCTCATACTGTGTTTCCCATATGCATGGCACATTCTTTGTATTTTCAGTCATCTAAGCAACAACAGTATCTCATGCCATGGTACTCAGTTAACCGTCCAAAGAGTCACTTCTGCAAAGACTGCACAGACAGGTACTTGGAGAGGAAATTCACACAGTAGAAAATTAAAGAAAAGCTTCCTAGGGGAAAATTCAGGTTAGAAAAATCGGATTTTCCCTACTCAACAGGGAAAAGAAGCCACTTGTCCAAAAAGTGCAAATTAATTTTATAATCTGAAAAAATTGACTTCCTTAGGATTTCAGTGACAGAATTATAACTCAATCACAGTGTCCTATAAGGAGTGATGGACAGATTATTTTCATGTACATTGAGGAGTTTCAATTAAAAATACTTAAATTAACTAATTAGATCTGGAAACATTTGCACTATTTTTCTACTTATCACATCAGATCTTCAACGTAGATTTCTCTGACTGAAAATAAAATCCAGTTTGTGGAACATACAGGAAGAGATTGCTCCTCAAGCACCTCCTAATAGCAGCATTTCTTAAACCCTGAGAGTTTATTCCCAGTCACACAGCTCCACTCCAGAAGTTCCACTTATAAATATCTGGTTTAGTTTCTGGGCAATGCAGGGGAAGCACAAACTAGGTCTTTTGCACTCTATTTCTGATTCATAAGAAGTCTTTGACAAATTGTTTACATTTTTATTTTAACTATCTTGTCTTTATCCTGGAGTAAAAACATTTAATTACTGCAAAGAATTAAGTACTTTTGAGTGCTATATAAATGCCAAGTGTAGTGAGAAGAAAATGGAACCTGGAACGATACCTGGAACCTGGAAAACAATACCACAAAATCAAGAAATGAAAGAGTAGGAAAATGAAGGATAAGAAAGACTAAGGAATACCATGAAGAAATTAGTAACATACAAGACAATTGTTTTTAATTGGTTTATTTTCCCTAGTTTGTCAGTTCCTCTACGTCAGGAGAAAGACAGGATAGATATCTGGTGAGCTCAAATTCCATTACGAACCTACCTGGAGGGGAAATAATCAATCACCAAAATGAGAGTCCTCTAGCAGATGAGACTTCACACACATACACCTGCTGATTTATTTTACCGTCCACAGCTAAATTTAGAAAGATAACTTTCATCTCTACCACAGAGAAGGTTGCTTTTGTCTCATCTTTATGCAAGTTGAGCCCATTGCGACTACAGTATTCTGGAAGTAGAATAGTATTTCTAAAAACTGATGTTATTGCTGAGAATTTCCACTGATACCTGAAATTTCATTCATGTTTAGGATAAATATCACGTCTTTGGCAGTGTTAGCAAAAGGGTATCTGGCTCTGGAAACACTGATGAACATTTCTAAGAAAACATTGTATATCTATCTTTTCCCCCCTGAAGGAAAAAGTGTGTGCTCTCTGGTTTTTTGCACCTTCTGGTTCTCTAAACAATAAAGAAAAAGTGTTTCCTTCATTTGCATAAGCAGAATATCTCTTTTAGCAGCTGATTTTTCCTACTATAGTGTTAATCTAGGCAAAAAATATCACTAAATAAACAAATTGTGCCTCTTTCCCTTCATCTGCATGTTGCTCCTAAAATGTCTCATTTTTTTACATAATTGATCAGCGTTATTTGGATGAATGTGTTTGCACAGCTTTGGCAAGCCAATGTGGGTTTTTTCCTTCTCATGCTGGAGGGAACCATTTATTTCAAAGAGTTAAACAGCCACAGGGACCCTTGAGATGTTCTACATCCTCTAGCTGTGGTATGCACTCTGCTAAGCTTTGAACGATACCCTGTGCAGCAGCCCCTTTGAGGATATGGCTATGTAAACCATTCAGACTCTTTTCCTACCTATACTAAAGGCCTAGTGTCTCCAGGAAAAAAACCCTAACGATTCCTGTAATTGGAAAAAATTACTGCTAGAAAGAATCAACAACAGGAAACGACTGAAATGGATAGGTAATCCAAACACGTGCCTGAAATTCCATCATTCATAATATAATTGGTAGAAATATTCTCAACAAAGATCCACTGTTAGTCACACATACCATTGTTTACATCGTTGTGATGCTTAGATTAACACAGATATAACTGTACCTTAAGTCTGGGACATTTGTAGCATGACACGTCAGCCCCCGTCACACATCTGTTTATCTTGCTGCCTTTTAAAACAGAAGAGGGAGTCAGCAACAAGGATGCAGATCCCATATGTCCTGAAGTCCCAGAGCTGCATGGGTTTATTCTGGAAACTGGGATCATTAAGTGAAAAATGCTGTGAAATAAGCCCTTTAAACACAATAGCCAAATTATTTTCTCAGTCACTAACTGTGGCTCAGGAATCTTTACTCTGGAATCATTCCTTTTTCTCAGAAAATAGAAATTAATAACATCCCTTGTGTCACCATGTGTGATGGCTCTGTGTAACTCAACCTTGTGATCTCTCCTATTCAGTATATACATGCAGCCACTTAGACTGAGCAAAATATTTAGTTAAGTGTGTGCAGGAAAGATCTAATTTGGACAAGGTATATTAAACCTCACATTTCCATAACTTTACATAGCATTTATGATTTACATAGCATTTCACTTCTGAAAACGAGGACTTGTCAGGCCAGTTGATGTCTGCTTCTTCATTTAAAGATGGACAACATTTCATGACCCCATTTCATTACCTACAACATATCAGAACGTTTTACTCACTTCTAAAAGGCTCCATGGAAAGTTAACAGCTTTATCTTGACAGACAAAGGGCATTTTTAAATCTTCCAGTTCAGACTCCTTTCTTAACAGTCATTTGGTTCACTGTAAGTTCTGATATCCATTTTTGTTGTGCACGTAAGGATTATATCACTGTAATAGAGTGGGGACAGAGAAAAAGGGAGTCAGGGAAGGAAAACCAATCAAGGATGAAGGTAAACAGCATGGGAAAAACAGATTCCTAAAAGGTTTTTTCCTGGCAGGAAAATGCAGGCACAGGTTGTGTGAAGGGTATTGGGAATCAAGGAATTGAGGCATCTATCAGCTTCAACTGAAGAAAAGATTTCTGGATGTGAGACATTTGCTGTTATTGGAAGATGAACAGAAGGGACAGAATACAGAACCTCTGTAAAATGAATAGACCCAAAGGAGACTGAAACACAGCACTCCAAATAATTTAGAAAAAACAACATTGAGGGCAAACATTTCCTTTATATAACTTGGCAGGCCAGTGCTAAAAAATGAAATGTGGATCTCTAGCACTTGGCAACACCAGATGGCCAAAAAAGGCCTTGTGTGAATAATTTGCAAAGCAACTGTGAGTTTTAATTCAATTTATCACAAAAATTAGGAAAAGAAAGATCTTCTACTTCGCCAAATTTTAAACTGTTTTTCCCATCTGTTTTCTTGGGGGTTTTGTTATTGTGGTCAAATCTTTTTAATTTTAGTGAATATTGCATATCAAACACTAACAATTATTTTTCTATTTCAAAATATCCTTCAAGCAACATAGAATTAATAGCAAAATGCTTAGAATGTTCCCAATAGTCTCTTAGCAATTTTGTTAAAACGTAACTTATTGATACCGGGACAATCCTGGAGCAGCACGACTTGGAGAAAGTAGTCTATCCATCCATTATTATCAATAAATGCACATTCTTTGTCACACAGGCAAAGTTCAGCCAAATGATTTTACTGTTTATCCGGCCACTCAGGTTACCATGTCCTTTTTCCCGATCAAGAAATTTGCTGAGTGCGCTACCTCAACGCCAGTTATGGAGATATTCTTTATGAAAGAAAATTATTTTTCATACTTAATTTATGTCACTTTTCTATGAATTAAAGCTGTGATCCATTTTCCTAGAAAATGCATCTTTCTGAGGCCAAAATACTGAAGATTTTGAGCAATCATAAGACCTTCTTGCATGTACCAAAAGGTTTCGCTCTAACATGAAACAATGTGAAATAGAACAGTAGGTTATAATTGGTCCACCTTAATGCCATGCCAAGCATATAAGATATTGTCAGGCTCACAGATAACTGGCAAAGTTACAGCTAACTAAAGCAGTGAATCAGATAAACAGGAACTGGCCTAATTCACCTAATAAATCAAATCATATCTGGGAATTGGAGTGGGGAGAGTTCTACGTGGAACAGATCAATTCCATGACACAGATCCTATTAACAGTTTGACAGGATTGCCTATCATGAGACTTTAGACCAAGCCTTGACCTTAGCAATGCTTAGCTTCTTAGCTTGTTGTGAGGTGTCAACAGCGACCTAGATATAGTCACCTTCAAACAACTTCCTTGTTTGTTCATTTATTTTTTGTGATGATCATGCTTTACAAATGACTTCCAAGAACAAAGGAAGATGTCAAACCAAGTTTGGTGGAAGAGAAGGTGCTGTAGGCTCCCCATTGCTGCAGGGAGAATGGCCA
Source organism: Melanocharis versteri (assembly GCA_013397845.1). NCBI lineage: Eukaryota > Metazoa > Chordata > Aves > Passeriformes > Melanocharitidae > Melanocharis > Melanocharis versteri. Next base: position 2,054,968 of record VZTG01001067.1, read on the forward strand.
GGCCTTCACAGAGAGTTTGAAGAGCAGGCAACAGTGGACCTGAGGCAGGAGAAGACCAGTTTTTGGGGCATGTGGGTTGCCTCTATCCTAAAACAAGAGTGACTGCTTTTTCCCTTTCCAGGAGTTTTCTAATCACTTTATGTTGTAGAACCTAATTTTGATTTTAAAATACTGTAGTAATTCTATTATAATAACAATTCCAAGGACAGGATAAATCAAAGTGTTTTCTCTTTGAGCAGTAGGCAGAACGTAGTACTAGAATGCTATTGCATATTTTATCTGCATATTCTGAATTTTTCCATTTCGTCCTCCGTCATATGAATTAGATTTTACACAAATCAATAACCTCATGCCATAATATTGATAGTCGTGGCATGATTTTTTTTTTGTAGAAAGAGTACATAATTCTATTCTTTTCCTTGGAGTTCATCAGGCACGAATTGCACTTAAAAAAACAACAATTAAGGAAAATGTTATTATTCAGGTTTGATACAGAAAGTTAAAAGCACATTTTAAACAAAATACCCTGATGTCCACCAAAGAGCAACTCAACATTTATAATATGCAATCTTTTCTTTTTTGTTTAGGCTTTTCTTAGTAAAAGAGAAGTTTGTAAAAGATTAAAATAGAGAATCATTTGAGAAATTACTAGGAATGAAAATGACATGTCAAACAACCTTCTACATTAATTGCTGAGCAAACCTCTACCTTCTTTTTCACCACATTTATTTCTCCAAAATATTAATTTCAATTTTTAGTTTAGTCAAAGGAGCTTTACAAGGCTTACGATTTTTTATGATGAACAAATATGAAAGACGGATGAGTCAAAGGTGCTATTTCTGCCTCTGTTCTGAATGGTGTTTTATCTAAAAATCTTCTTTTCAGCTGCAAATATTATTCAATTATGAAAGGGAAAGCCCACAGATTTCGACAGAGCAAGAAATTGGCAGATTTTATGATCTGGGACGTGCAGGTTTCTGAAGAAGCACCAATTTCCATTATAGCACCTAGGAATTTGTATTGTCCTACTAGGCTTAATTGCTTCATCATCCAGTGACAAAACCTCTTGTTTAATCTGTGCTCCCTTCACCATTCCATTGAACCAGATGATTGCACTGAAGCTCTCAAGATTTACCAGATACAGGTAGCAAATCCTAACAAATCTTAACCTTAAAGAAAGTTTGAGAGGAAATTCTGGCTTTTGCAACTCAAAGGAAAGAAACTAAAGGAACACAGGCTGAAAAGAACTGAAAGTGTGTCAAGTCACCAAAATAAGACCATTTTTAGGACCTATTGATCAGGAAACTATAGACTTATTCCTGCAGCTTTGCACCAGTTGTGGGGAAAGCCTTGGAAAAGAGCAAATGGAAGAACAGTCAGCAAACCACATCTTGAACCAAGGATAGCCAACATGGTCTCAGGAAGGGAAGGGCATGCATGCCTCACTTACTTGCTGGAATTGTTTGAGCCTGTGGCTGCCAATGCAAACATGGAGAATGGTGGGGATACTGTGCACCTGGATTTTCAGAAAACACTTGCCAGAATTCCTAACTGAGATTACTGTCTAATGTGCAAAGCCATAGTCCAATTCAAAAAGGGCGAAGGGGCCCTCACAGAAGTAAAAGGCTGCCCCTCGAGCAGGAAACTAGATGAGCCCTTCTAAATTGCAGGGAGGTTTCTGGTGTGAAGACTTGGCCTTACTAATAAGCTTATAAATGCTCTGTGAGATGAAATTAATATGCACCTACATTTGGAGAGAATGAGTTATGATGCATCTCAAGGCACAGGTAGAACATCATGTTATTTAATATGAAGGCTTATTAATAGTAAAATTGTAATTTGGCTAATTTTATAAAAGCAAAAAGTAAATTTCAGCATTAAAGACTATCACCTCAAGGGGCACAGCTGTAATATCACACACAAAGCCACTACAAAACTTGCTAGAAATATAGGCTTGAACACAACAAGGAAGTTTCAAGCCCGAGAGCCTCCAGGGAAAAAAAAAAATTAAGAGTAACTGTGAAGCTGTAAATAACTAAATGGTCAATTTAGCTACAGAATTGAACAGAAAAATCCAAATTTGGGTTGACCCGAAATGAAAGTGCAAAAAAAAATTCAGGTGAAAAAAATATTGAGGACTAGGAAAACAAACTGGCTCAATTCTTCCTAAATAATGCATTTCCAAATACTAGTAAAAAAAGTGAGGGCACAAAGTTATGAAATAGGAAATTGGCAAAAAATCTATTTTACTTACTGTGCAATTGAAAGCACTCACTCAGAATAAAGAAAATACATATCCTCTACCATTTTCCTGGTCCCCAGGAGTCTGACTTGAACTAATGCACTAGAAGGGTTTTTTTCTATACCATTGAACATTTTTTTTTTGCATTGAAATTATTCTCCCTGAAAAAATGAATTTACATATTTGTTTAGTTGGGGGTGGAGGGGGGTTAAAAAAAGTATTTCCTAATCAATTGAGAAACATCCCAGTCTCTGATTCAATCATTATTTTATACCAAGCAAATTTAGTTTATTTAACACTGATGCCTTTAGATTGGACTAGAAGTCTTTCTTTCAACCAGAAAAATGTGAGGATTCTGCGCAAACCTCTTCCACAGAGAGGATATTCTGTGGTCTAGTGAACATCAGCTTTAGAGTACTCAGCATTTTAAGTATCATAACCCCTACTGGATAAAGACTCCTGTCCACTTAAATTCCAGGCAAACTTGGGGAATCACTTCATGGGGAATCACTTCATAGTGAATCACTTCACAGATTTCATCTGACAGGTTATCACAAAGATCTACTCGCATTTTCCCAGTACAGAGAATATGAAACTCAAAGTGTAAAGTATTAATGTTTTAACGGACTGGTCTAGAGGTATGGATTTTAAAGATGAATCATAGAAGTCGCTGCTTGATTTTTTGCAAAAACACATGAAACGTTTGTTTTATGAACTGCAAAATGAAGAAAAAAGACTACTCATGGTATCATGGTAATAGCCAGAGACAATTGTATAATAAATGAAATAGCTTTTATTCTGTAATACTCTTGGAGATCATTAATTAGATCACCCTGTACTCATTTTTGTAGGTTAAAACATCTCTTTGATCCATCTTGATCCTGTATAAATAAGTAGAGGTAACACGGAAGACACAGCCCTCCTTGGATTAGGAGAATTATGCTGCCATCCAGCAGGACTTCTTTACAGGGTAGGAACACTTGCACTCCAGCTGTCACTACTCATAAGCAAAGAAAGTACCCACATTTCACCAAATCTGCAGCCTGATAATGGGATACAGCAAAGTATCAGACGGAGGAAGGAGGTCTGCAAAAGGTGAATCAGTGTTTTGGGAGTTCCATTCAGTACCAACTCAGTTCTTTACATTTACACAATGGGATTAAAAGAAACAGGAGTTTGTATCAGTGATTCATCTGCATGTTGAAGATTTCCTTGAAATCCATCTCTCTCCTGGTCACATCCAGCCCTCTGTTTCAAGGTCTGCAGAAAGAAATAAGGCTATTGCCACAAGAGCTTGTGGCTTACTTCTCAATGCAGTTTGCACAAATTCAGTACCACCTTTATCATGCCAAACCCACAAAACTAGGATGGGGTAAATCAGCAATAGGTGTGTTGAAGAAAAAGGAAATATCATGTGTTGCCCGTTTATACTACTACATTTTTTTCACATGCAATCAACTACATGGGAATGAAACTTGATATTAAAATAACTTTTTGCAACATCAGGGGTTTTTTTTACAGCTTGGGACTGCCGCCTCAAATTACAGCGAATGGATGAAATCAATGAATGAAGGACAAGTTGATTTTCTGTGCACCATAGGAAATACCGGTAACAACGGAGCTGTATTTTGCAGAACAGAGAAATGCAGTTACACATACATCGCAAAGTGATACCGTGTTTACTATTTGTTCATCATAAATCATGGATTAATGTAATTTTGTACCACAATTACAGTACTCTACTTTAGAACGGCATGATCCTGTGATACTTTAGACACTAATTTAACTAGTAAGAACCCTGGCAAATTCTATAATTTTAGAGCATCAGGTCAACAAAATCAAAAATGGCAAAAGACGATTTTAAGAAAGGTTTTGAAAAACCTCAGTGGAATAGTTGTGAATCCAGATTTCATTTAATACAAACCACTAAAGCCTGAGAGAAAGGGAGTTCCTCAGGATGGCCCTGGTTTTGGCATGTTGCTTGGTGTTTGAACAAGACAGTTGGAATATGTGTTTTCCTGTAACAAAAACTAGATTGGCATAAATTTTGAAGGCAGAAGAAAAACAGACACCACGTTCAGGGTCTATATCTCAATGGCTGCGATAATGGAATCAGACAAGTGATCATGGTTTGAATCAATCTTTACGGTACATGGCAAACTGTACCTGCACATGAGTGAATAATGCAGAGTTAATAAAAAAATCTGCTTGCTAAATCTTGGATATTTTGTTCTTCCTTTTAGATGTATTTATCATTTAAAAGGTTCCTTCATGCCGTATAATGTGGATGTAGATGGAGGAGGAAATCAAACAATCTTAATTCGTTGTGGTAAAACAACTCTAAGAGTATGTCTGCTTCAAAAGCTAACATCACTATTGGTAAGATTACAAACTATGGTAAGGTGCCTTGGATTTATATGGGGAATACAGCACTGGAATCAGCAATATTTCCAAAACTACATAATTATTTTTAAGAGATGCTTCACACAACTCCAGTTCAAGAACCACTGGATTACAAAACCTGAGTCTTCACTATGTTTTGGCATTCAAAGGTACTAAGCACAAGTACCTGAGAAGATCCAGTACCACACTTGCTCACAGATTTTGTTGCTAAAATTTTTAAAAAACCAGTAATGAATTAATAATACCACTACAGAACATTCAGTGTGTGTCTTGTAGTTTGAAAGGATAGGAAGAGGTCAAAAGTTTTAAAAAAATCATAAATTTTCTCCAAAGTTCTCTCTAAAATTAGCAACTTAATTTATAAGCACAAAACAAATAACAGAATAACAGAAAGACACATAACAGCTAGAAGTCATAAAGAATAAAAATAAAGACATAAACAAAGTCATAAAAGTAATAAAATCCATAGGATTCGAGGGAATGCCATGAAGCTGTGTTGGAGATTTAGATTGGATATTAGGAAAAGGTTTTTCACCCAGAGGGTGGTTGGGCACTGGAACAGGCTCCCCAGGGCAGTGGTCACAGCACCAGCCTGACAGAGTTCAAGAAGCATTTGGAGAATGCTCTCAGGCCCACGGTGTGACTCTTGGGGTGTCCTGTGCAGGGCCAGAAGCTGGACTCAGTGATCATTGTGGATCCCTTCCAAATCACAACATTCTGTGATTGTATTCTGCAATTCTTTCTGTCTGAATTAAGATGGAAATCCCATCTTGAAGTGAAACACATATATATGTATTATGTGTGATATGGATATGACATGATCTGACCTCATTACTTATCCCTTATTTCAGAGGTAATTATTTATTACCTCTGAAAGTGTCTTCATCACAAGTGCATTTGTTCGCATGGGCTTCTTAAAGGTCAGATACAGGGAGCCAACATTCAGCAACAGAACCACTCTGAGAGGCCTATAGTCCCAAAATTACTCTTTCAACTCAGCAAATCCACCAGTCTAGATATGCCTCATCTCTGTTTTCCATTTTGTGCAGTAAATGAACCCAATTTTTACTGCGCTTGAGGCAGGGGGTATACTACATCTGCAACTCTTTCCAAATACAGTCATCACCTCTTTGCAAAGAGAATTGTTCAGCTTCTGAGACAACTAAAACACCCTGAATTATCTCCTCTGCCACCCTTGGCTTCTGTGTAAGGATAACTAGGATTGACACAAGAAACTCTGCTGGGCATTAATCCCCTGCTGACAGAACTGTCATACTCAGTCAAGTACATTTGATGTAGATAACAATTTAGGCTCTGTAAAATACCGATGTTGATAGATACAATTTTTAGCTGTCAGATTATATTCCTCTACCAGCAATCTGTTTTCTACTAAAAATGTTAACTGGTTCTCTGAATTATGAAGAGAAAAAAGTGAAACAGGAAGATACCATGGACAAAGCTGTAATTACAGAAGGTCCTGGTGACAACAGCAAGCTCTGGAACCTTGTCCTTCTGGTTAATTACGATGTCATCATCCGCTCAATGCTCAGTGTTTATAGGGCTTTACTTCAGGGCCTATAATTTATTCTATATACTAACATCTAGAACTATAACCATGATATAACCTAGTGATTGGAAAAGGCCACAAACCCTGCTATGGTATGTCTCAATGCCAATCTGCAGCTTTACTGCATCTGAGACAGAACCACAGAAAACACATGTGTTTTAAAACTGGGGAAAGTCAGAAAAGCACTGCTAACTGGAGGTGCTTTGAAGTAACAGATAGCTCTGCACTTCTTGTGCTGTGCACTTTAAAAAGTGTCTGCAAAGGATGTTAATTAATTAATCCATATCCACTCCGCAGCAGGCAAGTCAGTCCTACTGGAGATATGTCTCATTTAGAATATTAAAATGTATGGACTGAGGCTTAGATGTTAGGTTTCGGTTCCTTTTTTTTCCCACATGCAAAACCAGAAACAGATGTGGAATATCTGTTTATGATTTCTAGTGCAGTGTATAGATCAGGAGGAGCTCCACTGAGTAAAGCCAGATTACATATAAATTATTTGCCTTGTAAATATTGCAGAGGATGTGGAATTAGAGCCCTGGAAGTTGTTTCAGACCACAAGATCTCCTTCTCTCTCTAATGTCTCAATAACAAGCCTCTCATATCTCTATTTCCAAAACGGAAGACTTTATTCCCAGTCAGACCTAACTCTGCCCAGATGCAAACAAATGTTTTTAAAGCTTAAAAACCATGGCTTTTTTTCTCTGAAGTCTCCCACAACTCTGTTATCTAGCCCATTGCTAGAGAAAATGGTATTTAGAAAGAAAATTATAGTACTGGAAAGTCAAGTTCCAGCATTTGACAGAATATTTGCTACTGCCCTTGAGATTCTTTCACTTCAGACCCGAGATCTTGAAGGTGCCATATTGTGACTTCCTCTACGCTATAAACTAGCAAACCTCTATATAAAGTAATATTTAAGCACTCGTAAGTACACAGGAAAACCTCTCAACACCAACAGATATGTTGTTCATAAAGAGGCTGATATGGGTACCATTTTTAAAAGTCTAGGCATACTCTTAAATAAATGTATTGATGCAGAACCATATCTCTGCCTGGATCCTCCTGTGCATAAACAGGACACTTTTTTTTTNAGGCGGGCCCGGAGCCGCGGCTCCGCGGAGCGCCCGGCACAGCGAGACCGGGACACGGGTGGGAGGGCACGGCACGGGCCAGCCGGGAGCGGGACACGGGTGGGAGGGCACGGCACGGGCCAGCCGGGAGCGGNCCCACCTTTTGAAATTTACACTTGAAATATTTTAAAACTACCTTTTGAAATTTACACTTGAAATATTTTGAAACTGTTGGGTCAGGAGCGAAGACCTGAAAAGGCGGTTTCCCCCCAGGCGTTTCCCATTTGCTACTTGGCCGGGCAGCCAGAGGAAAGGGGTGGGAACGCCTCGGTGCTACCTGCGCTGAGAGCCACCCCTGCGGGGGTTCCACGGGCGGGATGTCCGAACGCAAAAGCCGAGCCCGCCGGGCGAGCGGAGCCCGCTGGGCGAACGGACCCGGGGCGGGGCTGTGGGGCAGCGGGGATTCNAGCCGTCGGGGCACTCGGGAGTTGGCAAACAAAGACTACCAGGACCTACCAGATAAAATACCTATTTTTCTCTTCCAGTTAAAGGGTAAAGCTGTTGTAAATAAGGGGTGAGAACGCCACTGCAGCGTTAACAACCGCATGTGCGCACCGATGCGCGCAGACATCTCCTGCGCGCTCAGCGGTGCCGCCAGGGCGGCCCCTCGGCCCCGCCNCGTGGGGTAGAGGGGATTCCAGGCGCTGTACGGGCTGTGCGGGTTTGAGGATGCGGGGCTGCGGGGGTTCCGCGGGGTCTGCGAGGGTTCCGAGGACGCGGGGCTCGGGAGTTCCGAGGATGCGGGGCTCGGGAGTTNGGCCGCCTCTGCTCTCTTACCTTGCGGGGGAGCGCATCAGCCTCGAAACATGAAATACGAGCAGTAAAAACTTTCAAGCAATCAGGTCTTCTAGGTCTTCTGCTTCTTCCATACCAGAAAGCAGCCCGAGCGAATACAAGGTACCACATTCCGCCCTAACCGGGCCAAAGCAAACCCGGGCTGGCAGTGGAGCTCCTGCACGCCCCTGACTGCCAGAGAGACGCTGGCTTTCTCTCTGCCCTTGGGCCGGCAAGCCAGCCGGGGCAACTGCCAGCGCTCGGGGTCGGGCGGTCCGTTGTTTTGGTGTTTTCTTGCTTTCCTAATCTTGATAAAGGCACCAGACAAGCACAGTGCTTATGGTAAATAAATTTTTGTTTGTAACTCTGTCCACTGCAGTGATGTGGGGATAGTGGGTGGACAGTATCCTGTGCTAAATGAGTATAGAATGAAAATAAACAGCTTACAACCTTCAATCCAGTTTTAAGAACAAGAATATTTACGAGACTATGACATTTATGAACCCAAAGAATATTTATGACATTAACCAAATCAACTAACAGGTCACTTTAGGAAGGCTATATCTGGGTAGTGAAAATCCTTTTGAAAAAGAGAACCAAATTCTTTCATTGCATCAATTGTCTTAAATAAACAGTATACTAAAATGAGGCTTCATATTAAACACCATCATTTTAATGGTTTTCAACAGAAGGAAATGGAAAACATTGGTGAAATTAACCTGACAGATGAGGTAGCAGAGCTGCAATTTTAAAAGTAATATCCTTCCACAAGATCCAAGAAAAATGAAACATTCCTGTGTTTTTCTGTAGGCTCCTTATTTTATTTTCTGTTGCTTTGACTGGCAAGCCCAAATATTTTAGCATGAATTTTATTACTGAGAAAAACAACATGATTATTTAATGAAGATTACGTTGGAGATGCATCTCATACCTCTAATAGCATAATATTAACTTGAGAAAAAAGTTTATTCAGCTGTTCTTATTAAAAGCTCTGTAGATCAACAAGAAAATTATAGCTGTGTTTTTTCCCAGTGTTTTGTTTTTGAAATTAGCATTCACAGAAATTTGAATTTCTGCAAAGTATTTTACCTTTACTAATCTAAAATTTCTTATGAAGATTCCAGTGAAAAAATGCAGACACTAGTCAGAAATATATTCTACTTCAACTATATATGTGTCACTATTTTATCATTTTCCCTATTGATGGTTATTGTGATGTGAAATGTCATTGGATCCCATGAACTAAATACTAATGACAAAAAGGAAAGGAAATTACTGAAATGTGTATTTCTGGTTCATTTGGGTTTTTGAAAATATTTTTCTCCTGTATTCACTGTGTGAATTCACACACTTGTTCTTTACCCTCCAAGTACCTTTACTTACATTTCAGTCTACCAGAAGGACTGAATTGCAAATTTAGTCTAAACCTCTGAATGACCCTTTTTAAAATACCAATCTACTAAACAGTGTCGTAGATTTGCCTGAAGGTTGCCATCAACGATAGCAAATCTCTTGGGAAGCCTGAAATGCAGGACACTTGCCAGAGTAAATACTATTTAAGACTCTTCTGATTTGTGTAAATGTAATGATCATTAGAGCAGTTTCAGGGATAGTTATTAAAAAAGAAGGAGTGAGCACGAAGAGGACCCTACTTGTCCCCTGATAGCATTACCTGAAGTTACCTAAACACCAGAGTGTGGCCCCATCAATAACTTGATTGTTACCGACAGGGAGAATAAAGACTTGTTTTTCTTTCCTGTGTAGACACAGCATAGAAATGTTTGCTAGAACAGGAAATGTGTTATGGGGTTTTACAATAGCTGCCCACTTCTCATTTGACAGAAGTAAAATTATTATTATCCCATGTTAACAGCCTTTTAGTCGTATGTCATATTCTAGTTAAGGCTGACCAGTACAGAATTTGATCTGTGAGAAGAGTCCAATGTAACAGGAAGAATTGTCCCAAGAATAATCAATAAAGATTTATGCTGAAAAATAAATGGGGTAGATGTCATCTGCTGGGAAACACAACTGAGAAAAAGTGAGAACAGGAAATACCTGAACTGCAGGTCCCATGTGACAAAAGAGCAACATTACAGAATGTTTTTCTTGGCCTTCACTAAACAGATGCTTTCTCCAAAGGATGTTCCTTAATTAAAAGAAAAATACCAGTATTCCTTTGATTTAACAGAAAATAAATCATAACTGATACACTCTAGACTACTTGTTTTCAGGTTTGAATTATCTACTTTACTCATGGAGACAATATGATCCTCTTAACCAATATTGTAAAGCTCCTTAGCATCAAGAATATGGCATCAAAGAGCAACTTCAGTAACCTTAGAGGCTTTTTGGTCCATTTTTCTGATTTAGGCTGAAGTTGTTTAGTGAAGATTGAAATTTTGTGGGCTCTGCTCAAAGAGAACATAACATTATGCATCCCACACACAGGGATTCATGCAAAAATAGGTATGGTTACTTCAAACTGCAAGAAATATAAATACTTCTATTCCAAACATTAGAGAACAAAATTAAGTACTTGTGCTCACACTTTCAACAGGAAAAGAAGAAATTATCACAATTTACAGGAGGGTCTCTTTGCACCTGCAGTTCAGTTGCTGCAGTCCATCATCTCCATTACCTTTGAAAGTACACTATTTAAAAAATGTTGAACCACACTTGTGAAGAACTCTGAGTGCTTCCTGTGTTGTCTCCTTGCCTCAGTCTCAACCAGGGCTGGAATCTAATAACTCGGAACTAGTGATTTCCTGGCAGAATATTATATTTCAGCTTACAATCATTCTTTCTGGGAATTAAGGTAGTGCTGTGGAGATCGCTGAATCCCTAACAGTGCAGGCTGGATTAGATGTACTCTAATCCAACGTTTAAAATCAATATTTACCTTACTTTAGTGGAATTTTAGCCATTTCCTTTATTACTTTGATAATACTTCAGAGATAGTTCTAAACCTGGATGAGAAGGAAGATAAAAAAGTCCCAGGGAAAAATAGAGAAGTCTATATAAACATGACTTTTTCCAGAATTCTGATATATGAGTGCTTATATTTATATATGTATATAATATAAAATCTATTATGAAGAGATAGTTTACTGCAAATATTTATATAAAGCATGTTGGCACCAAGGATTGCATACTATTCAACATATTCTGTTCTCATTATTGAAAAAGTATTGGTGCTTTCTAACGTACTGTTGATAAGAAGGCAACCACAACATTAATCTTCCAGGGTCCAGCAGCCCAAATCTCCTTCACAGGAGACAATACAGAATGCATTTGTATTTTTGTGTTCTTATACTAGATCGATGTATATCTAGCAAGCACCAACTTGTTTTCACCAGTCCTGAAATTATTTGACTGGATGCAGCTTGGAGATTTATGAATACCACTGTAAGGATCAAAGTTTGTTGTCACCATGTCTGGTTAACACAGGCAATTATTAAAAAGGAGGAGAAAACTATTCGTGCCAGAACTTGGACCCTGTAATAACTCAGAGTTCTATGTTTAGAACAGAACAAGGAATTACAACACACAATATTTTGAGGCTTTATTTCCAGTCATTTTATTCCATTCAGGATTTCAAACAGAATTCTTAAGCTGCCACAGGTTTTGTTTTTGCGTGAACAGTTCTTCCACAAACGGCAGAAATTACTTTCAGACAGGAATCATTATTTAAATAACACATGATACCACCCAGTTACAAATACACTGGCAGAGCAAGAAAATTAAATCGGGGGGGAATAGACTTGGCATATGTAATGAATTCAAAGAATTATGAAATAAAGTTCTAGAGGATCTGCAAACCCAAAATACCACAAAGGTCGCTTATCCATATTTATTCTGCTACGCTTAATGACAAGTTTTGCAAGCAAACCATTTGGTAAGAGTTTCATGGTGAAGAAATGAAAATAACAATAGTAAAACTCAGCAGTTATACAAAATCATATATGTTTAAAGAGATATACAATTTAAGTGATGAGGTTTTTCCTCACAGAAAAAACCCTTCTAATTGCTACTAAATGGAAAAGAGAAGCTGCTCAAAGTAGTTGGGGTGATTCAAGTTCCCACCTTTCTCAGGGGTAAAAAAGAGTTCACAGTCATTCCTCAAAATCCAGAGAATCATATAATCAGTCTTAGGTCTCTGTCCAACCTGGGATTCATTTGTTCTTGGCTCCTTGTTTTCAGGACGCTCACTTCTCTTCTGCAAGAGGGAAAATTAGATCCACCTTCATCCCTGTAATGCTTACTGGCCTGAATCCCCACATTGTCTCTTTGATCTCACACTTAAAGTCTCTTTGAGGCAGTTCCCAGCCTGTCCGTGTATTTCTGTGGGCAGTATTCTTTCATAACACCTGTTTTTGGCAATCGCCTTGAGTAAAGCTGAGGACATAATTAGGTACTCCATGGACCCTGATATGCAGAAGGTCTACATCCCTTACCAGGATGGAAGAGTAATTCTGAAATTAAAATATTCATGGTTTCTGGGGTTTTAGAAAATGTGGACTTTGCCTAAATTTTCTATTTGGCCACAACTTTCACAAGACATTAAGTAGTAGTGGGTTCATTAAAAGCATGTTTATATCTTCTATATAAAGAAGTGAAGACCTTCAGAAGACCTCTGAAGTGAAAATAGGAAGACGTAACTCATCAAAATTCTTTCCAGTTAGTTAGGAATTTTACTCTTACACAGACTTCAACATTACCAATACTAGAGAGCTCTAGAAGATACAGGAATACCATCGAGGAACTAAAGCCGTACTTCTCAGATCTTGACGATTTTTAATAAATCTTAATAGCATTAAAGCTCAAGGGAAACTTTGTTTAATTTCCTTTTGTTCACTATCTTTTTTTTAAGATTCCATGGAAAGTTATGGGAGACTCATCCCGACTTTTGGAGGCCCAATCTATCATAAACCCTTAAACGTAGGTTAGTCTTTTAAACGGACTGTTGCTTTCATTTTTCTTGTGCTTCAGCATTTCCTGATACCATCAGAGACCACAGGTGGAGTGTTGAAATAAAGCAAGAAAGAGCTTTCATCTGATGAGATGTCCAGACAGACATGACTAGAGATGAGCAACTACCCATATGCTAGGCATGAGGTTCCATTGTTATATTACTCCTCACAGGGAAAGTTCACCCAATTTGTTTAATTAATTTTAGTACTTACATTTCATGCTTTTTATTTTTCCCCACCTCAATATATTGTGACCTGAGGATTTTTTTAAGAGAAAAGAATCATGAGAATACTCTCAGTAATATTCTAGGGAAAAAAGAAAAAAAAATAAAATTGAGAAACAAGTTCTATATTGTTTCACTATATTGTTTCACCAACATTCCTTTTTCTTTAACCTTGTGGACATTAGGCCCTGTCTTTATTTTAAATTAACTGCATTTAACTATCAGCTAAGAGTAATTGTAGCCACATTGTATCTTCTGTGGTAATTGCCCATAAGAGAGTGGAACAACAGGGTGAAGGAATGGGTCACCCAGCCTTCTTTGACAAAAAAGATCTACCCAAATATTAAAACTAGCCCTTCTTTATATTGAGGCTGGAAGAGCACTGGAACAGGCACCCAGGTAGGTCGTGGAGTCTCCCTGTCTGGAGACATACAAAACCCACCTGGACATGTTCCTGTGTGACCTGCCCTAGGTCACCCTGCCTTGGCAGGGGGATTGGACTTGATGGTCTTCAGAGGTCCCCTCCAAACTTGACTACTCTGTGATTACGCAGTATCTGAAATACAAGTGTACATTTTTTTCTGTCTCACAGGTTTTTCTGCCTTAGTTCCAGGGCAAATATGTCTTTCAAACCATCTGGAAGGTTGAGAAACAGCTGACAAAGTGAGTTTTCTTTTCTGCATAAAATATTTAAGAAAGGTGGTTTAGTTTCCATTTCTTTTTTCATGCAAGGCAAAGATAGATAACCATCTTTCAGAAAAACTCCAGCTGTGTTAGTTTGGAGGTCATCTTTTGAAAACTATGTGTAGTATGTATCTTGTATGCTTCTATACACAATTATTACTTTCCTTGGTTTTGTTAGCATGTCCTAACTATCAACCGCAACTCCTGTTTTGCTTGGCAAGCCTCCCAGCAGTCAACAGATGTTTTCTCCCTCCTATTTCTTCCCTGAGCAAATGACTTCCAAATGATATCATCTCTCCTTGAAGATGGGGTGACTCCTTTTGTCCTGAGATTCTCTCCTGAGCCCTGGTGTTTAGAAACTTGGTAAACAAAAAGGACCCCTTTTCTGAGAGGGTGCAAACTTTGTGTCTACAAAATTATCCTATGGCCCACCAAGGCCAACAGACAGTACAGCCAACCATGCTTACCTCTAAAGTGTTGGAAGACAAGTGTCTTAGTTATGAAAATCTGCAGTTCATAATGGGCTTGCATGGCATGCTTCTCTCCCCAATAAAATAGGTTTAGTTTACCTGCTGGAAAGCTTTATTTGGTAATTGATTTGGTGCTTGCCACATACTGTCTTATAATTGCCAATAAGAACCACTAGGATTCAAAGAATATGCATAGATCATCTGATGCTACTTCCTTTTGTAATTTCTTTAGTGGAGGCAACATACGAGATGGAAAGAAAATCAAGAATTCTCAAGCTTGGGCTGAGTTGAAATATCAGAGTTAAGTCATGTAGCTTTTTCATGCTAAAGTTCTAAAAATAAAGCAGGTATTTTTCAGAGTTAACCTTCTAGACCTTTTAAAACCCTTTACTGACATTGGCAAATCCTAGCCACAGTCCTGTGAGTGATTGACATATTATGAAACCAGAAAAAGGTGCAGAAAAATTAAAAAATTACTTATCCAGACCACTGAGACAGACAGCATTTCACACTTAAAATAAGAAGCAGAAATTCCTGGATGTCAACTGCATAACCAACTACAGATTCTTCTCAAATAATACATACAGAATCCAAAGGCAAAAGTAAACTTTTAAAAAATGTGTGTTATTATAATGTATTCAGTGGGCATCCATATGTTTCAATTTTTCACAGGGGGATTTTTTATGTTGGTAAAAATTCAGTCCATCCAGATGAAAACCTGTATCTGCAGGAGAAAATATAAAAATATGTGTCACCTATCAGAGAGTAATCTGCTCATTGATAACTTTTGGCCCTAAGAAATGTAGTCATTTCTGAAAGCAGGTAAAGTTCTGACACATAGGTATGTTCAAGGAGAATCTGATAGGAAAGTAAGCTTCCTACAGGAAATACTGAGTAATCAGCAAGTGGAGAGCTAAGGAGCAATTAAATAGTTCAGATTTCATCTGCTTGATAACTGACTGTATCAGATCAATAGAGACTTACTGTAGGCTCAGGAGCAGCAGGAGGTTTTCTAAGACAGCAGACTCTGGGTTGTTATCAGTAACCTTGGCCTGGTTGCTTCCTTTACCCACACCTAAGGTGTGGAAAACCCGTCTGGCAGATTCCAAACCAGTGTGGGCTTGGCATAAGCTCATTCTGTGGTGTGGAGTGGTCCCCACAAAGAGCAGCTGCCTGACCATCCTTCCCATGGCAGTGGGAGCAGCAATCCCTACTCTCCAAGATCTTTCCCTGTAACAGACTTCCTGGACATCTGTCCCCACGCTTCCTGTGGCAGGGCACTCCCCCGAGACAGCAAAATACATGTTTTTCTACATTGCTGAGGAGCACTGGGCCAGTTCTGGTTGGGAATCACAATTTTTAATGACCAGTAAGTGGTTACATTCAAAATCATTACTATTACAAAGGGCCTGTATTTTTAATCCCAAAGGCACCAATGTAGGGAAAATCACAAGGTGCCAAGGCTTAGTAGCTAATAAGCGAATCAGCTTCACTGACTGTCTCCACCTTTCACTATGGTTGAAATCTTAGACTCCAGCTTTACTGCTCTTCAGGGATCACTGGCACATCTTTGAGATCTGTGTCAAAATTAAACAAAAAAATTTGTGAGCATGGACCACCTACACAGAGTCAAACCACTTGAAATTAAGCATTTCTCCAATGATGCAGTGTTAAAATACTTACTGTTAATACAGTTTAGCTTCTCCTGGATTGCAAATTCTCAATTTTCTTTAGCATATAAAGCTAAAGCCTGGAATCAGTCAAGCCATTTTTCACTATAAGCAATAGTTCTTCCATTTGATATACACTAGGAATCATCTTTCGGCAAGATTTTCCCCCATCATTAAGTTTTGTTCTCATAACAGAGCTGTTGGATTTGAAACAAAAATGTGGTTTTCTAACCACAAAAATCCAACAAGGAGCACAAAGTAAAAGAATCCTTAAAAGGCTCCTGGTTTTGATTTTGATTTTAAATATAGTATTAGTAAAGCACTTTTAAAATTAGATATGTCAGAAATTTACAAACAGACCACCTAATATAAATGGAATGCAGCTTAAAATCACAAGTCTTCCTATGTAGACTTCATATGCAGCTACTTTAAAAGTATAATTTCGAATGTCAAAAATACCAGGATGAGGAGAAAAGCTATATATCCCTATTCCTTCCCACCTCCTCTTTGTAGAAAGTGCTGGCATAACCCTTCAAAGCTTTGGTGTATTATGAAGAATTTTTTACCTTCATATCTATTAAATATGCAGATTTTGCCAAAGTTTTGAGCTAATGTCTTTAATAAAATAATGGATCTCAATGAAACGAAATTACCATCCTTCTAAAGATACATTATATATTTCATGGTGACTGATTCAGAATTAAAGTATAAAACCCTCTGCACAATGGTTTTTAAATATGAGTTTAGGGCTCCTGTGGTGCTTCCTCAACTGTTTGTTATGAACATGAAGTGTTACCACCTTCTCAGTCACTACATCACTTTGAATTGCCATTGTGCTTGATAATCTATTGGCATATGTTTCATTATGTTATATTCTAGAAGAAAATAGATTACTGAGAAAGACACAATGTTTTCTACAAATGCATGTCTGATGAATGTTTTTTTGGCAAATCAAATGAAAATCCCAGGAATTTTGATAGTTTCTTTTCATTCCATGACATTCAAAGATAGTTTTCTAATCATGTGGGACATTTCCAAGAAGTGCATAGTCACACAAATCCATATTTCTGAGCTCACTGACATCAACAGAGCTACACAGAAAAAAAATGGCCTCTTTTCGGTAATAAAATGCTAACAGATAAAAGAAGGAGTCATATGAAGTCAAAAAATCACTGATTCAAACTGTACCCCACAGTCTGAATTTGTCCTCTGCAGTGTTTTCCTGATCTACTTGGCCAACAAATGTGAAATATTGAAAGACTTGTGGGACAGTCATGACTACATCTCAACAGCCACATTCCACAGAAAATGCATTTCATTCATAGAAGAAAACCATGAAGATAGCTAGGCTCAGAATTTGCTATGTATAACAATCAAAAGTGGTCCTGAAAAGAAGCGCTGGTAACTGTGACAAAAAAAAAAACATTTAAATAAATCATTGGTGTTGTGCCAGATACATGCTCCATTTAGTTTTTTCTCAGACAGAGGTTTTCTTAGTTACAAGATTTCATTGCCCACGTAACTGCTTTATTTCTTCCACTTCCTGCCTCTCATAGGCTGTCTAAAATGCAGAGCAATGGCACTCTGCCGTGCATCTCAGCATATCACTTCCCCATCTGTCCAAATCGAGTGCTTGTCCAGACTGAAATGAAGCTTTTCTCCATCGCATATCTAGACTTAAATCTGAAGGAAATCCAAGGCTGTGAATAATGGGATGTGCAACTGCATCTGATTGCAACTCAGAATCAAAATGCTGCTTGGGCACGTGTCCATCACCAGCTTAATGTGTGGCAGGAAGTCCTGGACCTCTTTCATAATGCCTCTGTAGCTGCTGTCTCTTTACAGATGCCTCTTGCAGAGGTCAGACAGATCCTGTTATATCCTGTTCTGGAGCCATTTGTCACAATCCCCTAAAATCTTGTCAGCAATAAAATTTCAACTATCACTCATGGTGCCATTAATTGCCCTATTTCTTATGAAAACCAAGCACTGAGCTTTCTCTCTAATAGGTAGTCTTGGCTATTAAATCAAGTTCACCATGATTGAACCAGTTCTGAATAATCCTTCACCATGTTCTCACTGTAGATAAATGCTGTTTCATGTCTGATTAAAATGCCCAAATTAGACATCACCTTTCCTGACATGACTAGAATTTTTGCAGTTTAATATCTGCTGTCAGGTATTAATAAGTCTTTCCTTTTTTCTGGATATAAAGAGTTCTGCTTCCAAATTATTTATAGGTTACTTAATCTATTTATTCGTTCTCTGAAAAAACATTTTTGCTTGTTCACAAATGTACCGGCAGGTTCATTGTGTGCTCCATAGTTTTCAAATTGTGAGATATATAGTAAAAAAAAATATGTAGTTATGAGTATAGTACAACCAAACAACAGCACTCCTGAACTGTCCTAGATTTTTTTAAAACAGAAATTTCTTATAATTTTGTCAATGAGATTTGGAACTCACTTTCCTGGCAAGTCTGTTCTTGAATCTTGCATTGTTCACCTATAGGCTTTGAAGTCTCACTAAATGCATCAGTTTATATCTGATGCCATGTCTGACATTTTTCATAATAATTTCTAATTTCATGTCACCATCATCACTTCTGCTATAAGAGCAACTGGAGGAATAACTAAGGTTGGAAGACATTTAAGCAAACAGTCCGATGTACACTTTAACTAGACACACTACCCTGGAAAAGGGAACAAAATTGCAGAGTTACACCTCTACAGCTCAGCAACACCAAAAACACCAAAAGACATCAGTGACAGAGGCAGACTTATGTACAGCTTTCTCTGTCAACTCCCATACTCAGACTACTCCCATGAGCACTCCTAGGATGAACTTCAATGTCTACAGAAACTGCAGATTTGGAAATACCGAGTGATAGTCTCTACAACAGAATCATCAGGGCCAAACATCTCAGCACATGAGTCTTAACCTAAAATTAAATCTTTGACCCCTTCCACACAAGTATACACATATACAGCTGTCAAGATTATTATCTACTCTCTTTAACTTTCTACATTTCACAGTTTTAGGACACATTTGGTTTCTTGGAAAACATCTCACTGAATATCTACATCATAAACAAACCTGAAGAAACTGTAAGGCTTAATTTTACTTTTAGGGACAGCCAATAGAAAGCATACAAATATGCTTTCTTCAATACTGACGCGGGCGCCTAAACTCAGGGAACAAAAAGTGTAAGAAATTTTCCAGATGGACCAAAACACCCTGTTACTTGTTTAGAATCTCACAACACAAACACTTCAGGTCTAACAGATGCCAGAATGGGTGTGTTTGTGTGTGGTGCACGCATATGTGTGTGTATTTCTCTCTTTTTCTTGCTCTGTCTTTTCCTATTTTTGTAGAGTCTGCTCTCTGGCTTTACTTTTTTACAGCAATTTTTGCCAATCCAAAATATGTAGACACTAAGTTAAATCACTCATTTTGTTTATGTGGCAACAAGTTCAGACTTCTTGCCGAAAAATGTTCTTGGCTTTGGACAAAGCAGGCTTTGAGATGCTTCCATCTGTTTTGAATACACCACAAATCGTAGTATGGAAACCATTGCCCTCAACTGGTAGCCAATTTGCTGAATAAACCTATATTAAAAAAAATAAGTATGATTCAACTGCAGACTGTTTTCATATTTTTACATCATTTAATTTCAAAGGAATCCAGTCCTTATATGGAAGAACTTTAAATACTTGCGAATTTTCTTACTGAGAAGAGGGTCAAGTAAGTAACAAAGATCAGCTCTTTTAAAATCATGAATTGGTACTATCAGTGAGGGGAAAAGGTTTAGGCTCTTCATGTTCTTATATTATACTTTTCATAGTGGGCCTGAACATTGTTGTAAAGGTAACCTTTCTATCTCTCAGCGGTTTTACTTCTTCATATGTTCTACTACTGCTTGCAGAATTTGAGAGAATTTGTGAGTCAAAGGTATACACAGTCTTGGAAAAAGGCTTTGCATTGCATTTTCATTTTGTCTACTGTGGCGATCTTGGCACATCTTTTTACTCTTCTCTCACTTCCATTTTGACTCCCACTGCTAGTTTTGGAAAGTGACAAGGGTTTCTTTAACAACATGTATAGAGAGCACCAGCAATAAGGACTCTCAAACAAAATGGTTTTCAAGCACAGATCCTTTGGACTCCAGAAGATTATAATCATAGAATCATAGAATATCTCAAGTTGGAAGGGACCCATAAGGATCATCAAGTCTAATTCTCTGTTCCCCACAGGGAGATCTATCTTTCAAGACAGTCAGCAAAATGTGATTTGTGTGTGATTTTACATGAAAACTAACTACAGGATATTCTCAAAAGATCAGAGAAGACACAGGAGTAAAACCTTGAGCAATCTTTTCAAATATATCTTGCAACCCACAGCACTGGTGCCCACATTCTGCTTCTAAAATCAAGCATAGCACGGGAATGTATTCTAATTTATCTACATTACGCAAAACTGAGTTTTTCTGATAGGAATTTCTGTCTTGTATTCCCTTCCAGGCATGGTCTGTTTTCAGAGGTATGGCAGACTGAAAATATACAAAGTCCAGAAGTCAAGAGCCAGGAGCAAGGGATTCCATGACTGTTGTCATAAATTGCCTGTGATCAAATGCTGTGGCTCATGGCTGTGTTCCAAATTTATTGCAGAAGAACCCGGCTTAGGAGAGCCAATGATGGGGAAGGCACCTCATACTGCAGCATAAGTAAAATCCCTAATTCTACTCCAAGGCAGATGTGATATAAATGATTCAGCTGAGCTTGAGAATGTCCTGAAGTTTGACCCTATCAAAACAGCCACAGTCCAACTGCATTGTTGAAAAAACCAAGCTGCAAGCAAAGGCTGACATGTAACAGAGTTGTTAGTAAGTACAAAACACTGGTTTCCATATGCAGTATACCAGGAGAAAATCTCTGGAACAAGGATCTTTACTATAGGCTTGCAGTCATTATCAGTCAGCTCTGTCAGACTTTATGCCATCCTCTATTCTTTTATACTTAGCCAAAATTTAGAATTAATTGAGGACTGCCTGTATTCAGTAAAGACAAAACAAAACCCTGTTCCTTCATTTGAAAACATTTTAACTCAAAGATTCCCTCTTATTCTATCTACATGTTTTTATGCTTGCAGATGTTGTGGAGTATAACCTCAGATAATGCAGAAATAATATCTAAAGGGATGCAAAATAAATAAAATCTTTGAGGTGCTAACGCTGACAACTGACCCGTGATACTAGCTTTCTACTCTTTTCCATGTTTCTACTTCATCACATCTCCTGGTGTCGCCTGAACAAAAACTCTGAGAAGCAAGAAGCAGCTTTGCTCTGCACCTTGGCTGGAGCTGCTCCTCCCCTCAGCAGAGTGTACGACAGGAGGATGCTGCTGCATGAGAGGAGCAAGTGGCAATCTGTGGTGCTGTGGGGAGCATGAGGTAGGTACTGGTTGCATATCCTAAAGATATAAAGGAGAAAAGATCTCATTTCTTCTACCGTGTCTGTGCCAAGATACCCCTGAAAGAACAGACCCAAGGAATGTTAGGATAAGAATTCAATCCCATTCACAAACCCTCATCATATATTTCACCCTTTGGCCAAAATATTTGTTAGCATTCAACACTTGTTGATCCTTTCTGCTATCAATATTATCACAAATTTAACTGATGAGATCTTTCATTGTTAATCTGCCAGTGCTATTACACTTTACTCCCTGGGTGGGGACTTGGCTCTCTTTCACTTTCCAATAAATTACACTTTTTTAAAAATATTTTTTGTCATTTCGTCCAAGGACAATAGCTCATACCTTAATAGCACCCGAACCATGAAGATAGGAACTAATTAAACCATTAAACCCTCTCACTTCTCTAAATTTGAATAGTATGGGCTAGAGAGACCAGAAAGTATTCCCATACAATGAACTGATTCATTGACTCACTTATTTTGGACCATGAACATCACATACATGAACTTTATACAGTTTTAAGCATAGCTTAAACCCTTTTGCCTCTGTTAGGATTGGTACAAAATGACCTTACATCAGTAACTTCTCAGCATAGTAAATCGGGCCATAATGAGACCTTCAAAGACTTCTCAATATGCTGCAATTTACACTTCATCATCTCTGACTATTCCTAAACAGACATCACTGCTTAAATCTCCAGTTAGATATATCAAAGGCAGCATCTTTCTGCTATATTCCTAAATTTTTATTAACTTGATGAAATCCTTGGAATCTCTAACTTTACTGAATCATTGCTCCAGTTTGGCAGAGTCAGCTGGATCCAATAGTCTGAACTGGGAGCAGGTTGAGGCTCTAGTGTTTACAGATATATCCTTATAAGGCATCTTGGTTCACTTCCAATCATTGCTTTTTCTAGAAAGCTTCCATATTTCGGTGAATTCTTTATGTCATCAAACCAAGAACTCTTGTTGCTGAAAGTATCACAGTATTATTAGGTAAGAAATTACATCTGAGATCTCAACTTCTACGTGGCTCCACAGAGTGAGAAGTGAGGAATCCCTCTGTTCTTCCTCACAAGCAGATAGCTGGAAGACTAACGACAGTATAGGCTGAGCGCACTGTACAAGGAAAGCCCAGCCCCTGGGCTTTCAGCAAGATGTCTGCTTGTGCTCACTCACATAGTGCTCCTCCACAAACCTGTTTTACAACACATATCCTTCACCGAAACCTGCTGAACATCAGAAGGCAACAGTTTTTTTATCCTGAAGTTCTGAACTGTAATATAAATGAGGGAGGGAAAACTTGAAAGGAAAAGCCCAGGTTAAAAGAGGGCCTGTCCTCACAGCAGCTGGAGCAGAGCATGCTCTCACCAGGTAACACTTGGCATGAGCATGGCGGTGACTTTTCCCCTCCTTGTTCTGCCAAACACACTTCCACCAGAGTCTCCTAGCAATCCCTCTAATCACTCCTTGATCAAAAATTTAACAAATGTGCTTATTTTTCTCCTAGGGTCTGCTGCTGCTCAGGCACTGCAGTGTTTATCTCAGCACCTCAAGATCAAGCACAGACCAGAGCAAAGAGGGCTTTTTGTGTGCGTACACTACGTGCACATGGAGTTCTCTCTGATCAGGGTCTGGAACCACTGCGAAAACAAATGACCTATATCAGCATATTGGAAAGTGACAGCATCACCCAGCCATATCTATCTGCTAACCCAACATCCCCAATGGGTACCTACAGTGACTTTCTGACCTTTGCCAGTAGTATATGCTATCTAGACACAAGAGAAAGCTGTGCACCATATTTACTTAATATAAATCCTACCTTTTGTTCCAATCTGTCCACATCTTCAGGTTGAAATAATAGCCAGGCAGTGGTATTTAGAAGTGTATATATGTCTATGATTCAGTTTTTGTGCAGACAGAATATTAATATAAACTTCAGTGAGAGGAGGAAGATTTAATTTTGAGTGGTAATTTTATAATCAGACAAAATATTCAAAATGCTAAACTATCTAACCGATTTTTAACAAGCAGTTCATCAGAACTGACTGACAAAAGGCGATAATGTCAAATTTTAAATCACAAAAACTGCCAGTAGGGGTTTTTTAAGTAGTTCTAAGCAAAGCATTCTGGCTGCCCTTTTGCTTCACTAATGTGCCGTTGCTGTGAATTCAGTTTGCTTTGTGTGCTTTGTTCTCTTTTCCTACAGCAACACCTACTGTTAAAAATACAACTGGAATTTTCAACTACAAGTCCGCAAGGTTATTTTTAAGTAACCACTAGCAGCTCAAACTTTCAAAGTGATCCTAATCCTGTTATACAATGTGTTTTGTTTCCCCAACAACCTTTTTAGGAAGCGATCTCCTATCTAAACTGCTCCCTGAGTGTAAAAGACATGAATTAGAGATTTTTAAGACAACTCTGAACCTGATTGAAATATCTGAACTGACATTCCACCCTGTGGTAGGTCAGTGACAAAACTCAGATGTGGAGTAAGAGTTTTTAAATCCAGCACCCAACCTAACTTAAAATCAAAATACTGAAATAAAAAGCAGATATCAAACAAGCTAAATTTGATGAAAAAGAAAGCCATCTTATAAAATTTGATCTGGTTTTAATTTAGGATTTCAGTTTCAGAGGAGTTTGATCCCAGGTTTTAGATGCAATTCTCTCCTTAATTTCACCTATACTGTGAGGTAAAAGTTTAGTTTTATAATTTAGTGTTCATGCTTTGAAGAAAAATTAAATAGAACAGAAAATGGAGGCCTACAGAAAGTCAAAGTACAGTGTCCATTTTCATAAAAAGTTAAGTGAACATTTAAAATAGAATAATAAAAAACATGCACTTGGTGGCTTATTAGGAGATTGTTTTGACAGAAGTTTGGTTCACAGCTTCTGTTCCCAGATTTATAGAAACTGACAGCAGAGCTACCACTATTTCTTGTTTTGAGAAAATGTATTCTATGTTTCTCTGTGACTAAGGTCACTGTGTGTCATCATGTTCCCTAGAGCATGCTGCGAGCAAAGTTCAGCTCCAAGAAGCCTGTTAGCAGACCGTTTTTCTGAAGTTGTGTTCTATGTCTGTCTTTTATACCTAGAAGAATTCACAACAACTTTATATACAGAAACACTCTGTGACTACGTCATACTTTGTCTGAATTTGAATTACTCATATATTCAAAAGATAAGCTGTTTAAATGAAACTCATCATTTGATTTGAGACAGCTGCAAAAAACATAGGATCCTTTATTCACAGAAGTTCCTACAATGGATTTTTGCTAACCTTTAGAGATGAAAAAGATATTTTAAAATCTCATGAATACTTCAGAAAGAAAAGCATTTTTCATTGCCCTCCAGTCTTCCCTGATCCTTTGGATATGAACCTATATTTCTTTATGCATTGGCCTGGCAGGTCATAAATATGTGAATTTCCAGAGACACAGTGAGAAAGATTGAGTAACAGGATCAGTGAATAGATGGTAGCCCAGTAACACCACTAGCTGTCTGGGTCAGCCAACAGCTCTCAACATTTTCTGTTAACTTTTCCTTGTCTGAACTGCCATAGATGCATTGATCTTCATATCCAAGCAATCTGTGTTTACCCATTCAGCCATCAGAGAGAAGGATGTGTATTACATACATTGGAACAGGTTGCCCTGAGAAGCTGTGGATGCCCTGTCCCCGGCCAGGTTGGATGGGGCTTTGAGCAATGTGGCCTAGTGGAAGATGTCCCTGGCCATGGAAAGTGGGGTGGAACTAGATTATCTTTAAAGATCTCTTCCAATCCAAACCTTTCTATGATTCTGCTATTGGATGTCTTCCAATGTCAGTCCTCAGCGATCCCATCTAATAATAACGTACTCACTACTTGAAACTTGGCTTTTGTTACCTTCATGTAGCAAAATACTCATGGCTCAAACTGGAAAAAACCCTAAACTTTCAATTTCCCTACAGAGAAATGCAAGAAATACACATCATAGGACTCTACAGAGGCTGCTTTTCGCTATCAGATGAAGCAATTTCCTTGTCCAAATTGCCATACTAAACCAGACTCAACAAAAATATAGAAGAGACAGAGGAGCTGAACTGCAGGACATACCCTACCCTAACCATTTACATTGTTTTCCCTTGTACAGTAGACTCAAAAAAAAAATCTTTATTAAAGAAATTGCCACAGGACTGGTTAATAATCTGTATGTCCTTTGAAGCCAGCTCAAACCGTCCTTTCTAAGCAGGAGAATTAGTGCATATAAAGAGGAATTTTCATGTCTATGAAGTAGTTTAGGTATGCATAAGCTTATTCTACAGAGAATGCAAATTTCATAAGATTTTATCTGCAGAAAGTGTGCAATATTCACCACTATTTTACTGCAGCATGATAATGAATAATCATGTCACGAGGCTGGGTCTGGCACAGATCACAGTGTACTGTGAGCTTGTGACTTACGGAGTTACTTCTCTAACTTAACTGCTAAAGGTGGAGTTAGAACCTTACTTGAAAGAAAGCCTGCTGCAGTCCATGTGAAAATTTCCACTGACTTCAATATGTTTTAGTACAAGCCTTTTCAGCTGAGCGTCTCCAGTGGAGTTCAACTGATGAAAGCATTTGTATGTGGATGTGATTTGCTATGCAAACATATGATGGAATATGCTTTCTGTGGATTCTTTGGCTGGCAACAAAGAATCTGGTAAACATTCACCCCCTTCAGACTGCAGTTTCAGCAACTGGAAGTTTTGTTTTTTCTGAGAACTGTGTGAACAGAAGCTAAAGTTCATCATAGCTCTCTAAACACTGCTGTCTGGTTTCTGTTAACATTTCCATTACCACGGTTGCTCAGATAGTTTCACAACAATGCTAAATTCCCAAGGATACATTAGGAAAAGATATAAGTTCCCAGTGAGTGTTTTTTACTATGTAGCTCAAGTGTCACAGTGGAGATAGATTATTACTTAGACACTCACCTAGGAAGAGTAGAATCACCTAGGGAGCTAATTCTGGCTGATAATAAGCATGCAATAAACTTGCAGGAGGAACAAAGGCTGAATGCCTACCTATTGTCAAGAAATGGTCTTGAGACAGTAGTGCATGGCTTAGCAGAAAGGAGTGTTATAAGAACTGTTTGTGTACTTGAGTTTGCATAGATGCATACAGACAAATCTATTTACCTGGTATGACTGAACCTTGGTAGACATAACTAAACTATCTAGTGTGACCAAGAATCTTAATTTTTAAATGTTATACATATAAAATGTTTTTCAATGCTTTTAGTTAGAATAAAAACCTTCATTATTTTCAGCCAGTCACTTCAAAAAAAAAAAAAAGGGTTACAGCTAGTATAAAAGAATATCACTTGCATTTTGACCAAAATTGTCTAGTACAGCTAATTTTCACTCAGTGAAGATATACACAATCAAATAGGGTAGCATTAAGCTTTATCCTAAGGAAAACTTGGAACTGACTTTTCTCTGTTTCTGGTAGACATAGTAGAGAGGCATTTCTAACAATGACAATTGCACTGATTTTGTGGATGTACTGCCTTTGCACTAGTGAATTTACATGGAGAAAAATTATCCCGTTTATAAATCAGGCTGCAAGATGCAATTTGGAAAAGGTTAAAGAATACCTCTTTCATGCACACCTGTACAAAGCCAATAAAACTGAGAAAGCTATCTATAGGGAATGAGTGTCTCCCTGGCTGATGGAGAAAAGCTGCTGATAATTTTGACATTACTTTCAGCTTAACTTACATTCTAACTATTAAAGAATAGATATTGGTGCAAGTGATATTATTTTACAAAACTGTTTTTCACTGACACTGACATGCTCTTCAGCTGAAATAAAATTCTCCTTTCAGGTACAACAGCAGATTGCAGTTCCAATATCTTGCTTCCCCAGCATGCATAGAACTGATCTCAGCATCTGACAAAAACATTAAGAATGATCCCTGAAGGAACTAAAAAACAGAATCTATGAAGTAAATGTAAATGAACCACAGATCATAAGTAATGTTGTCCCAAAGGAAGGAAGACTCTCCAAAAACTTCCAAGGGCATATCTGCTTCACAGATGAGGCCAATGTTCAGTACTGCAGTAAGATGCAAAGTGCACATGCATTCATGTACTATATAAAAGGTATGTGTTACATGACTGCTCTAAGTATAATTAATCCTGTCCTCTCAAAACTAACTGCTCTGTCTTATTCTGCTTGTACAGACACCGTTAAAAGTCTTAGAGAGATCTGCAGATCCAGCAGAAAAGGAGAGGACCTAAACCTTGTAATGCACTTTGAGATTTAATATAAGGAGAGAGGGTAAATATGTTTCTATTACTTACACTGATATAAAGACAAAAATACACATTTGCGCATGCACACAGGCACACACATACAGTAAAAAATTCACAAATGGCTAGTGCTTGTCCTTAGGTGACCATGTGGACAACTGACAAGTACACGAAGGTTAGGAAAAGGACATAAATATTTTTTCATATAGTTTGTCAGAGAGAAATATTCTCACTTATTTGAAGTCTTTTCTATAAAATTAATTATTTAATATTAGTCAAAAAACCATAAATTGATCCTCATGCTTTCACTGCCAGGAACATTTAAAGGAAGCTTTGAGGGCAGTTCAGAGTCTAGGAAGTGAAAAATTCTGCTGCCCAAAAGAGGCATAAAAATGCCAGTTTCACAAAATAAGCTCTGCTAAAGTGATCAGACTGCAGACTGAAAAATCTAGTTTAGAAGTCAAAAATGTAATACCAAACCAGGCAGTACAGACTAGATAGAACATTTTCAGCACCAGACAAAGAGGACAAATTGGCTCAGCAACTGTCTTGAAGGAAATACTTTTCTGGTCTGTAGTATCTCTGAGCTAAAGGACAAATGTTGGAAAGTGACAGAAGCTTCAGCTGCCTTCCAAAAGGTGTGTTCAGAAGGCCCTAGGTCCCACAAAATCCACACACAGGGTGCTGCCAGAGCTATTTTTAGTTTTGCCTTCTTTTGTGTCTTTCTACTTTAGTGGTTCAAATCTCTTCGTTTTTTTTTTCCAAACTACGGTTAAGTTCTCTTCCAGTCCAGGATATTCTTAAAGTCTCTTTTTTTCAAAGATTATGTTTTTTAAATGTATGTAAGAAATACAATAAAGTTATACATTTCCTGTAATTTCTTTTAGAATAAGCATAGTTTCTCACATATTTCTTTCAAAACATTCTTTGCCAAAATAGTGACCCTGAGGGTATGAGTCTCATCTATTCATGGAAATGTTTTCTTTTTAGCTGAAAACAAGGGTTCTGTGGTTTCATCCTGGTATTGCAATCTTCCAGTCAAAGACCATCTAAGTCAAAACAGAAGGAAGAGAAAGCCTCATTTATCTAAGGCAGCAACTTCTTGCAGGTGAGAAACGAAGGTGACATCTCCGCTCCACTACAATGGCATGACTTGTTACAAGCTTGACATAGCAAAATATAAACAAATCAATGCACAATTACTTTTGTTTGTGGAGACAAGCAAAAACTATCAAAAATGTAGCATCCTCAGCTGGCATTACTTGTAGACTGGCTAGCAGCCTCAGCAGAGAGAACAAGGAATACTAAAATACATTCAAAGGTGCTATTTCCAAGGCACTTTACAGACGTGCTAGCCAGGCAATACAGGAAATGGGCCTTCCATATGTGTGTGACACCCCTACCAGATTTAGAAGGTAAAGTAAAGGAACTAGCAGAGTTTCATCTAAAGTGCTTATTGTTGTAGATGTATTGGCATATTTTTTCTTTGAAAATTGAAATGTATGGACTCATTCCCAAAGCTCAAAAAATGAAGACTTGCACCATTTTGGATTGTCCTGCAGTGCTAAATTAGATGTTTCTGCTCTCTTGGGCAAGGGTAACAGCAGAAAATAAATAGACAGCATCTTCTGCAAGGGTTAAAGGAAAAGGTATACTGCAGTAAAACTAAGACATGTTACCTTTTCTAATTCTATACCACAATTTAAATTTTCTACCATTGTTAATCCCAGTAGAACTATGCTGTAGACATCAAAGGCTCTGAATTTTGTTGGAGTTGAGGTATCATAAAAGCTACAGTCTTGCAATTCATCTTTAATGACTTGTTTACATGGAAATCAAACAGCCATGGAATTTCTTGAAAATAGCCGAGGATCATTCCTAGCTTGTGTCCAGCACTTTGTCTCTTAAAAACAACTTCTGTAGCCATACATCAACCATCGTTGAGTGAAATTCATAGCTGTAATAAAGCTGTTTACTGTTTCATTCTGAACAGTTTTCTTATTTACGTTCCCCAGCCCATAACTTGTAAAATATATACCATCTCTATTGCTGTGACCTGGAATTTACTAAAAGTATCATTAATAAATCACAAGAAACTACTCTCACTTTTATTCCTCTCTTAGGAATAGGCTGGGAGCCTTTACACACAGCTGTCTGAACTTGGATCATTTTCAGATAAAAGTATTATTTATGCTCCAAAATGTCCCAGGAGCCTCCTAGACAGAATTGTACACGGTTAGGATCTGCCTATTTTCACATGTGGAGAAACCAAGCAAGATTCATAATGGAAAATTTCATTCCAGATCTGCATTTAGGTGAGTCTGGACCATGCGTGTGCACACACAAAGTTCATACTGGCTGCTCAAGAGGTCATTGGACCTTCAGCATGATCACTTCAGGAAAATGCTGACATTTTCATTAGTTTTGCTACATCTGTTCATTCTTGTGTTCCAGCTTGCTCTTTTTTCAAACATCCCTTCTTGGTCTCACTATCTTTTTTCCCAAAGTTATATATTGTTGGTTTTATTTTAGACACCAAGAGTTTTAGCTCAGTTATAAGATATACTGTTCCATGTAAGCGCACTTTGACACTGGATACAATCCAGGATGAAATATATAAAACCTGGGCTGTCACATCAAAGGATATTCAGTAAATTCATTCCTTTAACCTTATGACTTCCAGCATTTTTAATTATACTTTATGAGTTAGGATCCTTGTGCATTCAGTTTGTAAAGGATGCTCTATTTGGTGCAAGAGTTAATCCTTCTATTTTAACTGCACTCACACTCTGCTATCAAAGCTCTCAGTAGCAGCTGCTAAATTCAAGAGCTTGTTGTGTGTATTAATCCAGTTTTGTTAATTTCTCTGGGATGAAAGACACTGCAGAAATGCAAACCACTACGTACTTATTTAACGACAAGCCAGAAAGACCAGCAGGACTTGCATGAGATTTAAATTTGACAAGAATACCATTTTGTCACCCTCCATTTTGAACTAACATGTGACTTAAAAATCATCCTTAACTTGCCCATCTATGTGTAAAAAGACCCAAATATGTTAAATAAAAAATTCTGGTCTAGTTTATCTCTATCCCTTTAAAGCAGAGAAATACCAGAAAATCTAACATTTAAATTCAGACTTTGTGTGCTCAAAGGAGCAAGTAGAGATAGATAACCAGAACAAGGTCTAATGTTATTAAATTACAGTCATTCTATGTAGTAATATAGTTGTAATTATCTAAAAATGCCCTATCAGAACAAAATACGTGTTCAGTGTTTTTAACTGAAAGTTTATTTAGAATACCTATGGGCTTATTATGAAGGTGAATAAACCTGAAGCCTGTATCCTCAACAGATTGACATTTTATTGGGATTCAAATGCAAGTCTTCTCTGACAATAAAAAAGGGGTAATTTTTAAATGTAGCTTGCAAGCAGCTGGGTAACAGCAGGAGTGTCATATATTAGATAAGTGGGATATTTGCTCGGGCAGAAGGTAGCTCCTGAAACTTAGCTTCACGTGTGTGTAAGTGTGATCTTATCCCATATTCCTGTTACCGTTTTTTATGGCTCATTTGCAAAAACTCCAAAGCTTAAGTGAGAGATACAAAATGATACAGATTGCTGGTTCACCACCAAAACACAACTCTCATGCAGGAAAACAGGCTGTTCAATGTCCATGGGGATAAGTGATTTTAATGACAGGGAGCAGTGAGCATAACCCTTTTAGATATGGAGTTCCTAAATTAAGATGGAAGATTTTCTAGGATAATGGACAGATGCATATCAAGTAGGAATTGCACCCTGGAAAATAATTGACCTAATATTTGCCAAGCAACCAGACACAATATTTGATTTGAAATGTGGTATAGCTAAATGTAGTTATTTCATTCTGACAGGTAAACAATGCAGAGAATAAAAAGAGAAAAGCTGGAAAAACCTTCTGTCCTAGTAAACTCACAAAAGACAAGAAAGCTTTTATTGAGTTACTCTGTTTACTTTTAGCAGTAGGAACTGACAGGACTCACAGCTACAAAGCAAAAAAGGATGGATCTGTTTCATGAATTAGAACCTACCTCTGAAATATTTTCTACTTTTCTAAAGAAAACGTTGCCAAAACACATTTTTAGTTACTTTCAGAGATATTTTTGTTTCCCTTGTCTACAGCTGTCCCTTACTGAATCATTTAAAAAATCAAATGAACTCTCCTAAAAACTATTCTGCTCAGAAGCTGTTTTTGTATATCACATGTTCACCATTCCTTGACAGTTTCATTCCTTTGAATATTGGAATGAAAATAACAGCTTCATAATAGAGGTTGTTGTTTCTGCTACTTATTTTCCTGTTTGTACAATAAGTCCTTGGATTTAGAAACATGGTTAGGCTTAAGATATCTCTAAAAATACTTAATAAAGCAATAGCATGGTAAAAATATAAACCACAGTCAATTGCAAGTTTTTTCTGTTCCCCAAAACAGGCCGCACGGGATAGACTGAACCGGAGGAATGGCTGTGTCCTTCTCTTTGTGTGTATAAATGTAGCAAAATAACATGTCATTATGGAAGACAGAATATAAAAATTTGTATCTTCTAACAGTTTCCAACAGGAGCTTGAAGAATCACTATCAAGGAAAGTGTTCAGGCTAAATATTTTGCACAGTATTTTGTAGCATCCTGCTTGTTTCATGACACAGGACATACTAGGGACAACACGGCTAAAAGCATTCCTGAAGTCATGCTGTTCTTCACCTGCTGTAAGACTTGTAGCAGAGCCGTCTGTATTTCACATATATGCAGAGCCATTGGTACTTCAACAGCACGTAATGGGAACTAAAGTATTAATATTTGCACCATCTTGGTTGGAGTCTTTAGCTGAAGTATTTCCTGCATTCTGACTATAAGTAGAAAATGAGTACCAGGAGTATATAATTATAGTATTAGCAGTTCTACATATTTGTTTACAGAAGAGCTAGAAGATTGGAATAGAGATAAGGATATGTAGTTTTCAAATACTATTTTTAACCACAGAACACTCCATTTCTATTATTCACATTAACAGAATCAAATGCAACCTCCACATGAATCAAGCCCACTCTATGTAAGCTCTTGAAAAATAAATATATACATACACAATAACGAACTACTCTTTGAAAAAGGATGTAACAAAGAATTTGGTGGAGTTTAAGAGGTATCGAAGTACAGTCATATATATGTATGGACTAACCATGTTTACAGTTTTCTACAGTAATTCCTAGAGATTTCAACTGCTTAACTAAGCCTTAAAAGGTATGTAAATACCAGGTTTAAAGAGGCAAACATGGCATTCTATGACAAGCTTCTTTCTTCTTCGCTTCTACAAACTTTACAACAAGCCACAGTTCTTGGAATCTCTAGTCGTATCACCTACTTTTAGACAGAATCCTGTGCAGTCATTAAATGGGACCAGGATAGTCTGGAGAATGTACAGAGCCTTTGGCTGTTCTCTTCAGTGCATAGACTAGCAGATTTATGCCAGCAATCATAGTCTGCAAGAGATAGGGCTGGTGCAGCTCTGAAGGAAGCCAAAAGGAAAGTCACAGTCCTATTGCTGGTTGGTCCCAGAGAAAAACTGCAGTTGAAAATAATTTAGTAATAGCTCTATGTTCCTACATCAAAATTATAATGCATGAGCTACCTATTTTAAAATTCACATAATTTAGTTATATACAGCATTTCTAACTGCTGGGGTAGGCATTCTAGAGATACAGTTGCAAATCAATTTGTGTCAGTCTCTTATGCTTCTTTAGAAACTGTCTTGTAAAAGTACCAACAATTTGATAATTATTTTATCCGGAATTTTAGTAAAAAAAAGAATATTGTGTCCAACCATCAAAAAGCTTGTTTTCTCTGCAAGAAAACAGCCCAAAAGGCTGCTTGTTCATTTCTAAACTGTCAGACCCATTATGCTGCAAACTGGTATAAAAATGAGTTTATAATCTATTTTTCCTAATAGATAGAAACAACAATAACATTTTATAGGACAGATGTTATTTCTGTCACAACCTTATACTATCAGCTGCATGTGAAATTAAACTATGGAACCTTGGCCCACATTCTGCAGCAGTCATATTTGTCCTTGGAGAATATTTAGAGTCACAAAGGTGGATTACCGAAAAAAAAATATTTGCCACTGAAATGAGAGATCAGTAACAGAAATGAACCAGAACACTGCACATAAGTTTGTAATTAGGGGCCTGATTCTGCAATAGTCTGAGTATTTCCTGAATGGTTTGGTGCTGAGTACCTTTAACTCATCAAGTGATGTCATGGGTTTAGTTTGTTCAATAACACAGCACTGCGGTAAGAGGAATGTACAGAAGGTTATTTAATAGGAGATGTGTTTCAATTGCTATTCAAAGGCAAAAAATCAAGTGTCAGACAACTGGAACTTTTTGGTTGCGACTGCACACATCCTGTGCCAACCAAGACATTAGAGCACCTCACCTGAAGTAGAGAGAAGGCCACTTCATGAATTAAATGGCTGGATAGATGCCCAGCTGAGCATATAGACTCACTTTCACACTCAAAGCCTCCCCACAACATTAAAATTTGATGTTGTCCAAGCCACAGAGCCACTTTTCTTGGTACTGATTACAAGGATAATGTGCAGCTGTGTTGGTTGGGCTTGAAAACTGTTCAGATTGGCTCAGAGTTTGTTTTGCTTCAACTGTCTTACACGAAAATTAAATTCCCCTCATAAATCCATATCTGCAAGCATGCTTCCTTATCACTCATTACATGTTTACCCACGAGGAAGACTAACACTTCTCTATTTCCTAGAAAGTCCAAATCAACAAGTTCATGTAAACATTGGAACAAGTTGGTATGATCATCTCATCGTATATGAAGGAGGAAAGAAATAATGAAATTGTAGGGAATGAATTATATTTGATGAGGCATAAATTCATCTGCCCAGGATTTAAACTTTTTTCCTCGTTGATTTAAGTAGAACTAGTAGGAAAAAGATATTTTACACTTTTAAACTAGGTCTGTGAACTCTATTTAGGAATTGCCAAACTTTCACACCATCCCCCTTGTGTTAGAAAAGGATTTTTGGATTCCGTGCATCATTGCTAAAAAGTACTGAAATAGAAATTAGCAAGTGCTGCTTTGTTTGGGAAAGGACCATTGAGAGTTTTAACAACAAAAAAGGACACTATTTAGTTTTGAAGTCTAACAGTGCTGGAATATCAGGCTTAATTTATAGCATTTAATTATTTAATTATTATAGGAAATAAACTCACCATGTGGAATCATATTTCCACAATGACAAATACAGAGTAGTAAAACGTTTTTTCTAGTCCTCAATCTTCTAGTCAATTTATGACCCAAAATCCAGAAACTTGGATTGTGAGCTGGCAACTCTGATACTTCAAAGAGTGCTTTTCTACTTATCACCACTATTACCTAAAGCATCAACTTAACCTAATTTCTCACTTTCTTTTCCTGAAGTGGAAAAGCCAACAATGGCATACAGGTACCCAAACTCCTAGGTCTTTTGAGCCCAGGTGAACCTTAAAAGTATACAGAAGTTGTGAAAGGATTAAAGGTTATCTAGTCCAACCCTCCCGCAATGAGCAAGGATATCTGCAACTACACCAGGCTGCTCAAGTTCCTACATGAACTGTTTCCCCTCACATTAATGAAGGCAAATAGTTATTGAAAATTTCATTATCCAGGCATACATGGACCTTATTTCAGGTACATGCAAATAACTCTGCAGATGATAAACGGGAAATGAATAGCTTTTTTTCAGTCACAGATGCTAGATTCTAAGAGAGAAACAAAAGTTGGTGAAGGTGTTCATACACAAATTTTTAAATAAATTTCAGTTAAATTGCTGTAATGGAAAACTGTCTTTCTGTGTATTGTTAGAGTAATATACAGAGGAAAAGATGTCATTCTTAGTGCATCCAAACTGATTCTTACTCCAATATTCCTGACATTTTCCACTGTCCAAGATTTGTAGAGAGAAAAGGGTAAAAAGCTTTCATAAGAATAGCTGTCATCAGGAGGATCAGAATTTGGCGAGTATCACAATGGGAAGCAAACACAACAGTAAGACAGCTCACATACCTTTCTTTTGAACCCAAGCCCTTTCCCTGGATAAATAATGTGTAAGTAACCAGATATTCAGGAACACTAGCTGTGGA
Organism: Melanocharis versteri; assembly: GCA_013397845.1. Classification (NCBI taxonomy): domain Eukaryota; kingdom Metazoa; phylum Chordata; class Aves; order Passeriformes; family Melanocharitidae; genus Melanocharis; species Melanocharis versteri. The sequence continues at coordinate 2,091,055 of VZTG01001067.1, forward strand.
ACTGATCAGGATACCTCAGTGAAAGACTGTACGACAAAATAAGAATCATATAGACAAGAGTCCGAGCTAGAACGCACTTTCTTGGGATACCATCAAGGAGAAAATAATTTCTGATGTTCTAATGGGTGTGTTCCTTCAAAGAAAGCAGCAAAATACCAAGACATGATCAGCAGAAAATATTTTGCAGGAGATGAAGTGTTAGAAGTGATGACTTTGTTACAACAAAGTCTTCTGCAAAAACAAGAAGAATTTGTGTGAAAAAGTGCACAGCAGAGTTGTGGGGAGAAGTCTATGTTCTTATGGTCTCAGCCAGCATTGAATGTTTCTTGAGAGGGACTTCAATTAATGCTTACTGCTTTTATGCAAGCGATAATGTCCTCTCCTACCTGCCCTAACTGGACAAGTAAATGGTTTGTGACTGATTTTCAAAGTGTTAGAACAAGTGACATCCGGCATTAGTTTTTCTTTCTAGTTCTGCAAATCAATTCAATATATGCAGTCCATACTTGGCTCTCAGAGATGCAATACAAGTGATTTATCAGCTGCAAGTTTGTCTAAAAGTGCCACATAGCACATTGGACATTGCTTCTAGAAATGAAACTCGGGTGTCTGATATTTAAAGGCTGAAAATCACTAGCTAGAATTCCTACATTAACTGTTTCCCTTCACATTAGTGAAGGCAAATTGTTATTGAAAATTTCATTATCCAGGCGTGTATGGACCTTATTTCAGGAAAAGCCAAGTTTTCAATGTGATTAGTTTGACACCATCACCCCCTTCCTCTTCACACACAAATCTAAAGGCAAACACAGCCCATTCAGAGACTGAACTTTAGATGACTTTTTTTTTTTTTTTTCCCCCAGCCATCATTCTCTAACTGCTTTGATGTTACAAGAGATTACATTGAAGTATGATTAGAAGGGATGCTGGAATTATGCCCACCTCTCCTCCCAGGATTTTTAAGAGAGATGTGAGTAGAACTTTCAGACTTTGGCTAAAGATGAAAGACTCTAAAAATATGAAGTGTGGAAACATGAAGAACTCACCGCGCTCTCTGTAATCAAGTAGAGGCCTCACAATTTTCTTCAGTGCAATACCTCATATGAGAACCTCCTCAAAGGAAGCAGAATAGTTAAAAAATCACATTTAGTATCAGAGGTCTAGATCTATTTTGCAAATAATCCAGATAGTGAATGTTTTTGTGCAGCTCTTCAACGGAGGTTAAAAATAAAAACAAAATTTAAAAATACCTGTTTATTCATAAAAATAGGGTCTGTACATTAGAATCTTAGCTCTTTTTTTGCTACCAAGTATCTTCTCATAAAACAGCCCCTCTCACCAGTCAATAAGGACAGCACTTGAAATACAGTACCCTGCAGTGTGATGGTATTCATTATTCCTGAGGAGTAAATAACTCATACTCTTCCAGTACCATCCAGGAGCTGGAACAGAACCCTGTAAGCTGCAAGTCCCACGACCTCATCAAAAAAGTCTTCACAGAAAGCAGCTGTTCTCTTAATCTTCACCCACACTTCATCTCTCACATTTTGCAAAGTCAATAGAAAAAAAATTCTGAATGTCTTTACTTTAGATGTTTTTTGACTAAATATTGCAACCAGCAGTAGAATTGCTGAACATAGCATTAACTAGAAAATGATTAAGTGCAGCATTTAGGGAATTATTTTTTTATATATATATATAATAAAAGTGCTAAAATTAAACTTTCCTTGGTCTATGAGAAAATTATGTTTTATGCAATTACTACATGATAAAACTAATTCTCACTAAGACCTGTTGAGCAAGCAGCATTAATCCTGCATTTTGACCATCAGCCAATGTAAAACTTTGCTCAGATTAACATTTATTAATACTGTGGGACCTGTGTTGGGAACAAAATCAAAAAACAGTATCTAAATGTGATCATCTATTTTTAATTTGACATGTTTTTTTCCAGATCACCAACAATGGTAGGATGTCAACAGAAACTATCTCTTGTCATGTTTCATGAGTGCTATGGATAAGTACAGAGCTGAACACATTGCTGCATAGGGTGCAGAGCTGTCATGCAGCAATTTTTCCCATGATAAAGAGAGGTTTTCCTGTTTGCTGCCTCAGCACAAATCTCAGACAAAATTCCATAAGGATTTTTCAAATAATTTCGAAGTAGTCCAGAGAGAATAGGGCTTGAACAAAGGATTGAGAGTCAGCTTTCTGAATTTTATAAGTAGCTCAACTGTTTATTTTCTGCACGATTTTAGTCAAGATCACAGGTATTCATCAGGTTACTCACCAGAATTTCAAAGGACCATGCAAAGTAGGGAAACAAAGACTAATTAAAGAACAAATGTGCTGCTCTTATTACCAAGCCAGTGATGTCTTAACTGTGGTTCACTGGAATATCCAGCATTTCTCACACCACAAGCAGTAAGAGAGGTTTTGAACAGGAGATTGGACGAGATTGTCTCTTGAAATCTTTTCCAACTCACTCGATATTGTAAAAAATGTAACATTCCAAATGTCATGTTGTTTAGTAGGGCTGGTTATAGACCAGAAGTAATAAAAACAGTAATTAAAAAAAATAAAATGCAACTACTTAGACTTTCCCATTTAGTAAGATTTGGCTTATAAATAGTTTTCTTCCACATTCAGGTAAGCAATGTTTTCTAAACTTATGATTATTCAAAGTGCTGATATTTAGTCTATATTCCTTGAGGGAAAAAACGCCAACCTATCAAGTACCTAATATATTAGTGGTGTTTATCAAACTCAAAATCTGTTCTCTGAGTAGTACACAACTCACAGCAAAATACTTCTAAGTTTGTGCATTTCATTATCAGAGTGAGAAATGCCAAAACAATAGCATTTTGAAGAACTAAAACAGTTTCTTCACACTGACTGACAGGGTCATTTAAATATAAATTTGTGTACTTTCATCTGTAAATTAACTAATCTAAGATTTATTCCAGAAGCAAATAGGAAGTTATGAAAAATCAGGCAGTTACATAAATTGTCCTTTGTTCCTAAACGAACGAGAAGGAAACAAATATGCCAACATTGAAATGAAAAAGAAATGTACTGGAAATGTACTGGAAAAAGTGTACTGGCAAAAGTGTACTGGAAAAACAGCTGCTCCTGAAATAACTGATCACTTGTCTGAACTTTTGGGTGGGCAGATACTGGAGTGCATGTTAGTGTGATTAGTACTGACTAAATCAGCTGCAGTGAAAACTAGGCTTGCAGTAAGAAAGATATACATTAAATTATTTACTATTTGCCAGACACTGTCCTCAGCTCCTTATATATTATGCTAGAATTCCTGGAGCCAGCTGTTACTTCCCTCAAGGCTTGACTCTGCATATATGAAGGCAATGAGTATCCTGCTCTTGACTTCAAGTGGAGAATGACTAAGTTCTGAACTTGATCTACCTAAAGCATGAAAAAACCCTCAGTTTTTTATCACAAACCGAAGTCTTGGCTAACATTGTATTGTTATTCTCACTAAAACCCTCGACCTTACTCACCAAGTAACTATAACTACAGTCAGAAGCTCAAAATTTGTTTTTTAATAATAGCAGTGAAAACCTAGCCTTCCCTGAAGCCAGAAAAGAGGCGTAGATGCTCACCTATGAAATTTCCAGGAGGAGGCTCTAGCAAGAAACATCCATAGATCATCCAAACGAGACTGTCCCCTCCATTACTCTGCATCTGAGCAGAGACTGAATCACCCCAATAGCTGTGGCTCCTGACAGCTAGCACTGACTTTGCTGCAAGACTTTTGCTTGGACAACTCATCTTCGATAATTCTCAGAACGAAGTTTTCTGAGAAAGAAAATGTCAATTGGAATCATGATACATTTCTGGAAGATTTTTTTAGAGAGGAGAAAAAATATTCCTTCACACTCAATATGTGTTTGGCTTATTATGACTCTGCCTCTTCTGCCAGAATGGTATCTGTACCACAGAAAATCTTTAAAACACCAGTCAAGTATAAGCAAAGATAGCTGTTGCACTAAATTTCTAGAGGAACTCCACCTCATAATTTTATTCTGAATTTTCATAGAAAAAAAAAGTGGCGATATTTGTGTTCCTTCAAAGTCATTTGCGACCAGTGCTGGGCATCCAAATAGGACTAAATTGCAATAAGTACTTTTGTGATAATCTCAGTCTTGTCTGCTTCTATGTTCTCTTTTAAGCTATAAGTGAAAGCATGCTTTGAATCAGGAATTCAGCAAACACGCAGCTTGAAGCTGGGTGGCCCTGACTAACCTCTCACAACTTTCTGCACAGCTGCTTCAGGAAAGGCAGCAAGTGCCCAGGCAGAAACCTCTCACATACTGATCAGGAAATCCTGTTGGATGTCGGTGTGAGTACCTTCAAGAACAGTTGAGAATTAAATTCAGAATATGCTCCAGCTGCCACTTTCTATTGACAAAAAAAAAGGATGAGCCTAACTTGTATTTTAAGGAAAAATGACATGAGCAACTAAGACCAGGAGGGAATTTAGTGCTGCAGATCCTGTGTAAGAGGGTTTATCCCTGCAGACCAGAGAAAATAATCTGAGGAATGAGATTTGAGGTTTCCCCTCACCTCAGGTTAGATATCAGTTGAGATTCCTTCTTAGCAATAGAGCTTTATAAATCTTTCATGTCAGACACAGTGTTGAAGTTGCATAGTAATAAAAACTAGGTTCTGTAGTGTAATCCAGGGGGAAAGTTCTTAAAAAAGTAAACGTTATGGTGTCAAACTTTATTGAATATAGCCTCTACTTTATTTTCCTTTTTATTACCAAACAACAAACACAAATTGTCAAGATATTTCCAGCATAGAAATACGGCTGCATGTATTATTACTCAAATCAGCTAGAGCAGACTAAGACATACTTCCCTTTCTAAGGTCAGTCTTCATTTCTTTAAATAAAAGGAAGACACAAGATGAGCAAAATATTTGTAACAAAAAATATTTAGATAATAGTTTTGTAAAAGTTATTTAATCTCACAGGTGTACATTTTTTATTAAAAACTTGTAAACTAAGATAGAAGTCCAGCAATTGAAAAGATTTGACAGTGAAAATTCTGTGACTGCTCCACCCTGTCCTAAATGTTGAAATGAACAGTAGCAGGAAGGCATGTGTGCTCTTAGAACAATTTCTTCTTGTTTACAATTGTAGTAGGCTAAAATGAGTCATCATTCTGTACAAAAAGAGAACCGTGTGCTCACAAAAAATGTTTTGGTACTATCTGAAAAGTTTCAGTAAATTAGAATGTCAGAATGATATATGCAATTTCTTTGAATATAAATTTGTAAGTCATGGTGCCAACAAGAATGAAAAGATATACAATTTCTTGGAACTCTGTTTCATGCTGATAACCTAGAGGACAATATCTATTTTTATTTGCAACTACTCTAAGGGCAGGTGCTATAAAACTAAATTAAGATCATTGCAGTATTTTTCCCTCAGGAATTTCTGAAATAGAACATTTTCTAGAGTTATAAAAATTATATGTAGCATTTTAGAAAATGTTAAAAATTCTTTTCATCATTAATTTCTCCTTATACACATAATAAATATAGAGTTTTTATGAAAGGCTCCTACATTAAAACATAAGCTGTAAAGATATAATTTAAAGTTTCCTGTACTAACCATGAGCGTGACAGTTTTTGTGATAATTCAAAGGCAGTAGAATAAGACAAGCATTTTGTGCTTGAAAATGACTGAGGAATTAATTGTTAAGTGTAATTCTGCTCAAGTTATGTTTTGGCAGATATTATAATGTCTATATAAAGACTACATCTTTTCTCAGTTTAATAAAAAAATTTTGCTTTTCTCTTGCCTTTAAAAACTACCATATATTTCAGTAAGTTATCAAATCAGTTGGAGTATAATGCAATACATAAACACGAACTTCAATATATATTACAAAAGATGAAGGATTTAATCTATTCTTCAGCCTCAGTGTTGAAACATAAGCTGACTTCAGTTGAAAAAAGTGAGGTCAAGGGGTTTTAGACAAAGAATGAACGATGCTACTTGTCTGAAAATTCAGTGAAGTAGTTAAAGAGGCTAAAATCTTTGCTTCAGGAATGGAAAATCAAACAGAAAGGAGACATGTTCCTTCCTGTAAGTATTCTCCATGAAACAAGCTACTAGAAAGGCAAATCCCATGTACTTCAGCAAATATTCCAGGAAAGAGTTTGTGGTAGAGGAGAGCACCAACATAGAAGAGGCCTTTTGACTTTCTTTGAAGGTCACAAAAGGGGCAGAGCAACAAGGACTTTTAAAGAACCATATCCTGTCACATCAAAATCAAATATCAAAACACACTAGAAAGTACAGAGACAAAAGCGTTCAGAGCAAGTTTGCCAGTGGTTTCTCTACTGACCCAAAAATTTCCACATAAATGAAGAATTACCTAAACAACCATATCAGGCCTATCGTGAGAGCCGTTTGGTATGAAAGAAAATACTAACCCAGATCTGTGTGCAACCCCTCTGATGATGTTAAAGACGCTCTTGTTTTGCTGTGTTTTACATGATAAGAAAATACACAAAGAAGGAAAACAGTCCTTACCTCTGTGAAAATCAAAATTCAATGTACACAGGAGCTGTAAAATTGCATCTTTAGTTCTCACTGTATCTGGACCTACATGCAGTTACAAATTAGGGAAATGAAAATTTTAGTGGAAAGTATGAATGGACAATTGTCAAAGCCTCCTATTTTCACTAAGATTTATTTAATGAGTAGAAATACTAATATTCCCATAAAACTTGTGTAGAATATCAATTTTAAGAAATTGAATGGGGTCAGAAGTGTTGGCTCTCTCCCTATGTTTGCTGTCTTTTCTCCACAGATTTGGCAGTAAAGTTCATTAAGTTCACAATAGAAATTTCTGCTACTTCACAACACATCTCATTATGAAAGGGATTTATGAAACCCATGCTGATTGTAGCAATGGGGGCTGTCTTACAGAAAAAGCAGTAGCTGGACAGGTAAGATTCCTAGAATTTCAGGCAGACTGTAAATGAGAGTAGAATGGGAAAAGACTCGTTAACTTCTCCATAGAAAGTTCCCTTTAGTCACTTTTACCTGTCACTGCTTGAAAAATCACATCAAAGATTATTTCAGAGGGCTTTCTACAATTTTAGCCTCAGAAGAGGTGTTCAAACTTTCTGAGGCAAATCACTAGAGTTTATTTGAACTACAAACATCAATGAAAGCTGCGTGTTCAAGAAAACAAATTATAATCAACTTTCATTGCTATTAAAACACATCTGTTTTGGCTACATGGAATCCAAATTAAATCCCATGTGAATTAATGTGTAAAACCAGCCAAGTTTAACAAGTGTTTATGACTTCATTTCCAAAGTAAATGTCATAAAAAAGACTTTATCATTGCTTTGATTTCTGCTCCCCACAGAAAAATTCCTTAGGATTTTGCAGATTAAATATGAGAAAAGATAAAGAATTTTAAACAAAAATTTTAAATGTGGTGTGCACCTCATAGTATCATAGATATGCATTCTACTTTGAAGAAACATCCTATCAATTTATAAGGAGGAGAGTGTGGATAAAATGCAGTCACTTGGTCAAACATCCCAATAACCCACCTTGAAAGAGCTGTTAATTTCAAAGACAAGTTAGAATAAGTCAGCACAAAAGGAACAACAGAGAAGGAGAGAGAAGAGAGAAAGGAAAGAACTGGAAATCCTTAAATTAAATATTAAATTCTTCTCTCAGAAAGTTGATTGTTGATTTTACAACATCAAAAATATAAAAACCTTACACAAAAAACCTTCGTCTCCCTATTCTGCAAACCATACTGTTTCTTGAGAACATGTGTATATGTATCGGGAATTGGGGAAGAAAAGGCACAGACTTTTTAAGCAGGAAGCAGGAAGGCTGTTGTAAATATTACTTCCTTGACCACTATCTGAAAAGCTCCCCTCTGATCATTACATTTTTCCAGAGCGTATGAGGTTAGGTCTCCTGCAAACAGTTCTGTGTTAAGCTGTATATAAAATGACTTGGAAGAAAAGATGAGTTTACTTGCATATTATAAATCAATATGATATACCTTATATTTTTTCAAGTCCCAATTGACTTTCCACCATACAGTGTTGCACGGATATCTACTGTCTTTTAAAGAGATACCTTGGACAGGGCTGGACAGGTAATCTTATAAAAGACAACTTATAAGAAAATATCAAACTGACCACAAACATATCAGGAGTCTCAGGAATTTTCCAGCCTGTGAATCAAAACGAAAAGGAAAAAAGCAGTGGACTTAAGAGGCTTGTGGTGTTTTACATTGTTTGAACAATCGAACCTTTCACCTCTAATAATTCTTAGGAGTGCTTATTCTTCCTATCACTCAGAAGAGATGTTTCCTCCAGGATTTTCTGCTTATCTAAAGCTAGCAGAAAGCTGGCTCATGGGGGACTAATGGGCTGCATCAAAAGACACGTGGCCAGCATGACAAGGCAGATTATTCTTTCTGCTCTACTCCTCTCTGGTGAGACCCCAGCACAGGAAAGACGTGGACCTGCTAGGGCAAGTGCAGAGGAGGGCCACAAAGATGATCAGAGTGCTTAAGCACCTCTCTCGCCCAAAGTATTCTATGATTCTGTATGTTTCTATTGCTATTGCATATGCCACTGAGCACAGAAATTCCCATCTTCCTTCTAGTCATGGATTTATGCTGGCTGGCATTCTCAGAATGTTCTTCATAGACACCTAGATACATGATTATGGAGAAAATATAAATAGCAATATAATTTTTTTTAAAGTCACAAGTACAGAAATGCTAGAGTAAGTAAAAAAGTGGAGAAGAATGGGTTAGTAAAGATAAAGATGGAATGAGTATACACAAGATTTGATCAGTAAAGGTACAAATTGGATTATCAAATGTGATTGCATAGATAAAGGAATTGTATGAAATAAAAAATTATTATATTCACTCATATTTCGAATTTATTTTTATTTTTCTGGCAGATATACTTCATTCTGATACACATGTAGGACACACGGCAAGCCAAAAGAAGTCTCTGCTCTACCATATCACTCCATAGTAGTACTGCATAGTGGGGTCCTATTTCTCTGTTCTGCTACAAATTTTCACCATACTTGAAAAACATTTGATATTCTTAAGACTTCTACACCTATTGGAAACCATCTTTAAATTTATCAATGAGTTTAAATGTTACTTGCAGAAATACAGGAAAAGGCACTTGTGCTTCACTGTGATGTGGCACTAGGGCTTTGATTTCTCTTTTTTAAGCTAAGAAATTATCCATAAAAACACATTAAGAAAGTATTATTTGTGTGTAGAAGTCATGTCTAAACATATGAAACGTTTAACGCCAAGTTCAGTGAAGAAATCATTCCATGACTCACAGTAGTTCACAGAATTCAGTCTTGGCTTCCTTTTGCTGGCAAAACTGGCAGCCAGGGTCTGAGGGGTGATTGACTTACACCACTAATTGTTATCTTGAATTGAGATCAAATGCGGTCCTTTCAATCTGTGTCTCCCCTTTGCTAAACAAGTTTAATAATCACTCCTTTTGCAGAGTTGTGGCGAAAACGAGTAATATCTGTAGACTTCTGAGATGTTATTGAAAGATGGAATAAAAAGGCGGATGAGGGGATTAATCACTTTCTCTGAAAAGCAGAATTTGAATACTGCAAAATATATGTGGTGCTGGATTGTTTTATTGTCAGTTAGTGAGAATTATTGTGGCTCTTTATCAAGGCCTTTAACAAAATGGGCACTGTTTTAAACTATGCTTCACAAGAAGTTTTCTGTAAAAATTCTCCTTAAAATCACCTTTACAATTCACTAAAATTTAAATTATTATAGTAAATAAGCCTTTAGTCATCACTCATTTATATACTTACGCATTTAACAGAACTTAGGATTCACTTTCCTTCTGGTATTGCTAAAGAGGACCTTTAAACTTGTTTAAGAGACTGAGGTAATGGAATGGTGGTTCTGTGAGCATCTGCAAACTTAACTTTGACATAATGGCTATGAACCAGTGGCGCCTATTAATAGCTCATACCCTTTACACTTTATTTCTGTATTACCAAGGTTGACCTGGAAATTCTCAATACAGAAAAAAAAAATGGAGCCTCAGACCCAAGTCTTCTAACATTTAAATCATCTTACAGATCCTCAAGAACTATACCAGAAGCAATTGGAACAAAAGTCTGCTCATATGATAAAAAAGTGTTAAGAAAAGAAAAAAAATATAAATTAATATATTCAAACTGCTTTACATTACATATAATATATAAATTCATTAAAAAAGAGGAATGATAGATGTTTGTTTATAGACTTTTGCACCAGCTGATGACCAGATTTCAAAAACATAATATAAAGATGCCAAGCATGAAATCCTAACCTACTACTGAATAATAACACTGAAAGATCTGTCATTTATTTCACTGTGAACAGTGCTTTATTCCAGCTCCCAGCAGGACTTTGATGAACAAAATTACTAATTTGGTCTGAGTTTATCCCACAAGTACCTGGAAAGGAGGAAGCATTGGGAAGAATCTTGCATGACTATAGGTTTCTTTCTCTAAAGAAACTGGAACATTTTCATTGTAAGCAGCAGCAGCTAGTTTTGCATTCCAACAAAGACCTGGAGAGAAAACTCTACCTCCTTAAAAATTGTTGTCTTGCATGTAAGTTAATTTATGATTTATTACAATGAAACTATTTACGACCGTAATAAGAATGTTTACAAGGTTTGACCCAGAGCTCTGCCTCCTCTGTTAGACACAAGTGTGTCCTCCCTTCCTGCTGGAACTGTGGTGATTCCATACAGGAAGGAATATAAAACTCACAGGGTGAGAGGGAGCCGAGGTATGTAACACAGAGTTCTGGATCTGAAACACCAGCAAGTGGCTACATAAAAGACTTAGTTACACCTGCTTTTTGAGGTTTCCAAACTGTCCTTGGCAATTTGCTGTGATGTAATTTTTAAAAATATATCCTTTCCCCTTTTACAAGTTTTATGCTTTGTGCTTCATTCTCTGTAGTGCCTTCTCTACACCAAAAAAGGCAGTGTAGGTATTTCTTTTTATCACTATTAATGATCAGTAATTCAGTGAAACCCATCATTTACATTCACCTTGATCTTTTAAAATGCTGCATTTATAGTATTATTTTTTGAGGACTTCCAGACTTTATTATCCCGGTGTTCTAATTTCAATGTACCCCAAGAATTGAATATATTAGCTGTCATGCTTTTAGCCACCTACTTTTAAAAAGTCCGCTTGTGTAACAGCTGACCCAGGTCTCCAGGCAGCTCTTACACATGAAAATATTTTTGTCTTGATAAGGCAAAACCAAAAAAATCTCACTGCTTTATAAGCATCAAATATTTGAATTCCAAGATTAGGCGGAATAGTTTTCTACAGTTTTCTCAGTAGAAGAGATGGCCCATGCAGTCTGACACTTTCTCCAGTAACAGTGAGAACAGTGACTACTCTGGCTTTCTAAAGCCTGAGAAGTGTCTTAAAAGCTTATTTCCATTCTAACGCAGTCTCAGTAACTAAGACAATCACCGCAACTGATGCTGTCATAAAACAGGAGAAGGAACCTGTGAAAGACTTTGCCTGGTTGGATGACCTTTTATATATCAAACTCTTTTTGCATGTCTTACTTCTTTCTGCACATCTTTCTGTATGTCTGTCTTTCTATATATTGTATACAACTATGCTGTGGATCCTCATCACAACAATTCCCTAGCACACTAGAAGTAACATTAGAATTTTCTCCTTGAAGACAGATTATTTCCAACATTCAACTTTACAAATTAAGTAGAAAGTACAACTATGCAAACATAGAATAACCCAAGTTGAAAGGTGGCTGTTAAGATGATCTGGTCTAAACTCCTGAAAACAGGAATCTAGATTAGGTTACCCAGGGCTCTGTCAAGCCAAGCTCTTAGTAATTCTTGTGAGGAACATTCCACCTTTTCTCTGAGCAACCTATTCCAGAGTTTAGTTGTTCTTATGGTGAAGAAAATCGTTCCTTATGTCCAGAGGGATTTTTTTCTGAAGAACTTGTGCCTATTGCCTCTTGTCCTGTCCCTCTGCATGCTTGAGAAGAAAGCACCTCCCTCTCCACCACAGCTGCACTTTCAAGTACTGGAAGACCGAAACTGCATCCGCGTTCTGTCCAGGCTGAACAAACTCCATTCCTCTGACTTTCTTCTCAGTCATTTTTTCACATGCTGTTCCATTATCCCACTGTCTTACTTGGGAATCTGACCTACAGTAATGTATTGAACAACATTGCTTCTGAATGTGCATATTTAGAAAGTAAAGAAGAATCACTTCAAAGCCTTCAAAAACAGAACCATGTTCTTCTAAAATACTTAACTCCCTAAAGCAACTTAAAATAACTAATTTACTAGGTCACCTTCCTTGCACAAAACAAAAAAAAATCGAGTCTTCAAAGTAAACAGCTTTAAATCTTGTCAAATCACAAATGGGTCAGACATGAGCTGTGTTAATACACATGTGCATAGGAGAGAAGAGAAGAACAATAGGCTGGGTTCGAAGGGAACTGGCTTCTGAATTCTTTTTAAAGATTTACAGTCCATGAAGACACCATGTGGAGTGATGCAGAATAACAGGCTTAGAAGTAAAGTACAATCAAAATTAGAGTTACAGTGGGACTTTTTTAAAAATATGTCTGAGGTCACTTGGACCCAGAAATAAACTTTCTATACTTTGAAGGAAGTGAGAAACAACCAATCAGTACAGGCACAAGAGATGAGAGAGTTATGAGATTGTCAGGGTATGGTTCTGCAGTACTGCAGTCAAAATAACATATCCTTGCCTTGTCCTTTCTTTGCATGCCTGGATACACACTTGTAGCCTAATAGTTCCATACTATTTTGGTTACTGTTGGATGCGGACTTTCCCAACCATAGCATTTTAGGTTGTATTTCACATTTTAATTCCACTTCAGTTTTAAAACAGCTTATGTAATCTATTTGAATCTGATTTCGAGAATAGCTATTTTACATAAGTTGTGAAAAATTGTCTCCTATGAATTCCAGAGTAGCAAGTTTCCTAACCCTGGAGGGAAACACGCCCCACCTCTGCAACAAAGATTGACAGAAATTATCTGCTTTGAATCTTTATATTTTTCGATGAACCAGCATAAACCAGAAATAGTTCTAGAAGTCTCCACAAAGCTTTTCTTCAATCAACAGCCACAGCATTATGTTCAAAACAATGAAAGCTTTGCAAAATATGATTACAAATAAGAACTGAGCTATCATCTGAGACCCCATCATGTGACAATTCATTAATTCCATTGCCATTAAACACACAATAAAACACAACATTAAAATGTGAATGAGGAGCAGGCAACTCTTCATGTTAAGTGCAGAAAGTTGCAAAGAATCTCACAGCAACAGAGCAACATAAATGGATGCTCCAAGATGCAACGTCTGGAGGTTCCCACACAGCCCCTTAGAAGCTTAGCAGCTCTCTCAGTCCTATTTGCAGGGAGAATCAGGATGACAGATATATAGGATCAGGTACAGAATAAAAAATATATAATAGAATTTAAAAATACAATAAAAGAGACAGGAAGAATAATAATTTTTTTACATATCTTCCAAATTTGTATCCCATGGAAATGAAGCATATAAAGAACAGAATATGTAGCCTACAACATGAAAGCACTAAGTCAGATTTCTCAAAGACTGATTTCTCACACTTAAGGAAAAAAGCTCAGCCTACAAATAATATATACACAACTTTTTTAAACCCAAAATGGAAAAACTTTAGCCAAAAAGGAAAATACTGCAAAATGCAGCTGCAGAAGAATAAACAGACACAGAAAGGATAAAAATGGAGACAGATTTTAAATTGTAAAAATAGAATCTATTACCTCCTTACCATTTAGTAAAGTGGCAAAATGTTCATGTCATAGCCTAAACTTGCAGGAAAAAGTAAAGGCTTAAAAACTCATCAAATCCAAACTCCCTGAAGAATTACCTGTGGTTCTGGGGTTTTTTTGTCTTAGCAGGCTTCAACAAAGATAATAAGAAGATGGTATCTAACCAAGATGAAAGAGCTGTGAAGACAGGGCAAGATTAAGCTATGAAGATCATGCAAGATTAAGCTGCAGAATAGACACAGATTCTGCATGCTAAGGCACTGTAGCTTACATTTAGTGGAAAGAGGAAAACACCACAGAACTTGTTGTTTGTTAAGGATTTACTCTTGATTAACATCAAGAAGCAGGTCTAAAATTAAGAAACCAGGCTGATGCTTTGTTTCTCTAATAATGGTAGACTACTGGTGCTCATTGTGCATAATGACTATTATGATTATTACTAAAAGGCTGCAGGGATTCCATACCGATCATTGTGAACAAGTATGGCTGGTCCTTAAATTGATTGCTTTCACTTACAGCTTTTCTTCACAGCTGTAATAATTTCATGCAAGCAACAGCAAGCTCAAAGATATTGCAGTCACCATGAATTCTCTTAAATAGTCAAGCAATGCAGTGTCCAGGCTATTTTCAGTAAATATGCAGCATTTTTATCAGCAGTGACAAATGCTAAAGGAAAGAGGAAAACAATGGGTCTGGCAGCAGTATTAAGATAGTGACATTTTTGTCACATTCCTACCAATTAAAATATTTTCCCTTAAATTTTAAGTATTTGTAACATTTTTACTTTATCTTTTAACCTTTTAACTGTTCTCTTCTATGTTATATCACATCATATTGTGCTATTTGTCTCAGTAACATCCTGCAGAAATTCACTCAACTGCCCAGTTAATCTGAGCTGATATAGATATTTGCTTGGTCCACATGCACAAAAACTGTGCATGTACCAAAACATCCCTATTTTTCCAACACTGCTAGATTGGTTAAAAAAACCTATATTATCTCTACCCACACATTTTGACAGAGCAGCTGCACTTTAAGTGCTGCTTTATAGAGTCTTTAATCATCTAATTGTATTGAGGAATACAAGAAATGCGTGCTGGGTATTGTGTCTTTCTCAATGCTCCTCATTAATTAGTAAGCTTTGGCATGAGATAAGCTCTGCTTGCATTGACTCCACTGGAGGGAAATCTGAACTTACGCGTCTCCTCCACAAATTGTACTGTACAAATCTTTTCAGTGTCTCGTCCCCAGAAATGAATTTTCTCCCACATCCTGTATCTTATCATGTTTGTTTCCCCTCCTTGTACCTACAATTATGTCTTTTTGATGTAGGATGGGAAAGTGAGTTTAGGAGTCTGGTTATTCTAAATTAAAAAAAAAAAAATTCTTCTATGAACCAATTTTATTTTCAATAGCTTAGTCTTGGTCACTCAATCTCAGAAAAAAAGTATTCTCCCAAGAAATCATATTAAGAAAATAGTTCCAGGTATTCTGTTGCTTCCAGCCAAGCTTAGTGTGCCTTAAAAGGAGAATTCATATTTTCTTAGGCAGAACCTCTTTCAAAGACATGCTGGAAAAGGTGATGCCATGAATCTGTGTCAGGCCCAGATGTACAAACCTCTGGTGCCTAAAAGTCATCCCAGCATATTTTCATAAATGCTTCCATGGTTCGTTTAGGCAGTTTAAAGTAATGTGTGTACATTAAAAAAAATCACTCAATGTACATCTGGTAAATATGTGATGTATTAACTGTACATAAAAGGCACAGAGGTGAGGGCCAGAGGCTGTGGCTCAAACATTAGTTGGAGAATTTTGCTCACAGGTCATAAAAACATAAAGAAGGAGAGTCTCCCTCTATCTGAGGTTGCAGGATTCAAGCTATCAATGTACATCCCTCTATATGCACGTGTACCCCCTCCCCCTCCCCCCCCAACTGCTTTGGAACAGCTGAACACAGAATAAAATTGCAGATTTCGTGACTCTTCTGTTTATCATTACCTCCAAAGAAATGTATCTTTCTTACTACATAAAACATTCTGAACAGTTTAGAACTTTTCCCTAACACAGGTGCTTAGTGTTGAAAACAGGATTGTGCTTCTTTTTCAGTCAGAATCATGACATTTAATTATAATTTAAAATACATACAAAATTCACAGATACACATATAGAGTTCCTTTATTCCTTCAGGCTAAATTGTTTCTATTACTCACATTCCAGGTATTTGTTTTCCAGTATTTTCACATGCTTAATTTGGTACTCCTCTTCTTGGTACCACTCCGGTATCTTTTCAGTCTCTTTCTGCCTTTATATTCTTTTCTCCACTGCACTTTTGGACCTCACTAAAACCCAGTCCCTCATTTAGTTTCACCATTGTCAACAGAGCATTTTCTTTCAGTACTGTAGGTCTTTAAAATTTGCAGCCTTTTTCTAAATTTCCTGCCATACCTTTATTTCCTTTCCCCCCTAATAATATTATATGAAATTGTTCTTCATTATCTTTTTAAATATAATTCCTGTCAACAAAATCACTTGTTAATTTTATTCAGAGCCTGGTCCACTCATTCCTCTTTCAAAAATTAAAATAAGTAATGGTATGACTACTTCTTTACAAAATACCTTCCAGGAAAAAATATAAATACCATAAACAAGCACCCTCATCCTAATATTCAGAATCTTCTAAGAGAAATTAATATAATGTGATTTTTGTGTTTACACAAACATTCAGGCAAACCAACATAGTATCATCAAGTGCTGTCATTCTTAGATGTCTGAATTAAAACTGGTTATACACCTTATACAGTATGCAAAAAAATACTTTTGAAGAGACACAAAGAATTCGAGAATAGTTCCTTGAAATCAAAATAATCAAAATCTAGGCTTTACTGGGATTAATTATTTGGGATTACACCAACGTCAGCTATAAACTAACTAAAAGAAGCAATTGTTCTAAGAGTGGAAGGCAGCCACCACTATTTTCACAATACTCATAGTAATATTGTGACACTGAGCCCTGCTATAAACGGGAGCTATGTGGCAGGAAATTTTCCATGAGTATCCTAGGAAAGAAAATGCAGCAGTAAACATCATTAGTCAAGCAAGACCTACACGTCATAAGCAATAGGCAAGAGTCCAGGAAGGCCACAAGGTTAAAATGCTTTGTTTGAGTAATTATAGGATTTGAAGGATTAGGCTGAACCAAAGGATTTAAGGACATTGAGGGATTAAAGGGAGAAATAAATAAATTAAATTAAAAAGAATGAAGGTAGAGACAGCAGCACAAAAAATGATATTACAGTCACTAATTTTTGAAACATGAATTGTTAAACAAATAGTTGTAATTGAAGGCAACATGATTTTGCTGTATTTGTTTACTGGTTATTAACTGAGTCTGCAGAGACAAAGATTCTTTCCAAAATATCTGTATGTTTCTGAGATTGAAGACCTAACAGAAAAAGCACATATTTGAGGTGTCTTAGCCACCTTCTTTGTATCCCATAATGTATTCCATGGCTTCTATGAAACTAAAATCCCAGAGTACAAACCATAGGTGAGATCACAGCCACTACAGCCCGTTATTTCAAAATCTGAAAATTCTTGCCATACACACGCGAAAATAATTCCAATCTTTACCTTATGCTGCCCTGAGTTACAACATTTTACAAAGCCAAGCTTGTTTATTTCAAAAGCCTACTGCCCTCGCAAGCTGTTAATAGAGAGAATTAACTCAGGGTCTGTTTCTTGGATATTGAGGATGAGAAAAATTATTCAGGGGTTATGATGCGGGCAATCCATAGCTCATGATGAATAAAATGACAAGAGAACCATAGGTATACAACGGTAGACATAAACGAAAAAAGGGTGGGGTGTTTCATTAAACAGATACACATGAATGCAAGACAACGGCACTTTGAGCAGAGCCGTGCAAAGAGAACACGGCTCGAGGAACAGCTCTGCGAACGGCATTGGGAAAGGACGGCGCTCGGGGCGCGGGGCGGCCGGCGCGGGGGCGCCCCCTGCAGGCCGGCGGCGGGGCCGCAGCAGCCCGCCCGCGCCGCTCCCGGCCCGGCCCGCTGCATGCCGCTCCGGAACCGCGGGAAGCGCCAGCCTGGCTTCAAACAAAACCAAACACTGCTAGCAACCCAGAAAACCACACCCTAAACTCTTCACACGTTTCCTTAAGTCTCTTTATTAAGGCCCAGGTGTTCAGTTTCTCTCAAAGTGATCACCCTAAAAGCCTAGTTTTGCTTCACGAACATTAAGCAAAGCCCTAAACCGGTTTATTATTTCCATATTAAAATAAAACATTATAGTAACAAATAACAATTTTCAATATAAGCTCTGTTTTTAATATTACCCGATGAGGGTTTTTTTCTCTCTCTCTCTCTTAAGTGCTATTTAACTTGCATTTCTTGGTTCAGACAGAATATTGCTTCAGAAAACGACGGAAATTCAGACACTGGCCCAATTCACAGATTCTGTAATTACACCTGGTCTTATTTCTAAAATAGGAAAGGGATGCAGTGTCCAGAAGTGCTATGTCACAAATAATCCCAGTTTGGCACACTGATTCATAATTCCGTATTCATTAAATCTGCTAACCTATCTCAGATTGCAAAAACTTTACACATTTGAATAGAGCATCCTTTTCATCCTATTTGAGCGTTGACATCATACGCCAAAAAGAAATATTATTGGTGGATATTTGCCTTTTGAAGTTCAGCTTTTCTGCATCACAGAAAAATCAAGTTACAAGCTGTTGTTATTTTCAGCCAAGAATCATCAGTTGCTTGCTGTCTAAAAAACTAGCTTTCTCTAAAGTGAATATTCCCAGTGAAACAGCATCCCCTGACAGCTCATGCTGGCAAGTTTTCCCACACTCCCTTCAGCGTGCTGAGCCCTGATCACAAGTTTCTAGAGCGAGTTTTAGTCTTCGTGCTCATTTGGAGCTGTTTGTGGTGCAATCATTCTCACACAGTATGTGTTGGGGGGGCGGGGGGGGTTAATTGTAGAGCTGCTCACCAGTAGCAGGGATGGCTACTGATTTCCCTCATATGGGTCACTGACCAGACACCAGATGGTGGAAATATTCTGTCCTATTAATCTGGCCCAGAGCTGGCAATTCAGAGGTGAAAAGCTTTATCCCATTACCAACCGCCTGAGCCGTCCTGTCTCCAACCTGAGGGCTAAAGATTAAACAGTTAATAGTCTTGGAATAACTACCGCCCCCTCAAATATCCCATCCACTGCACATCCTGGGCATCTACTGCGAAGATCTGGGAGAAGATCCATAAATGTCAGTACATTTTATGGACTTTAAATTCTACCTAAAGAGGAATGAAAAATAAGCCAGGCTGGTAAAATTACAGCATCAATTCGGAGAGTACTACTTACGCGACATCTGGAAGGAAAAATTTATTGCAGAAAAAATATCAGGAAAAGTAGAAAATCCAAGTAGGCTGTTTGTGAGAAATGCAATTTGGAAATAAATGGAGTAGGCATCAAAAGAAGAAAATATCATGATGCAATTCCCTTTTGCAGGTTTCAGGAAAAGAATGAGATTATTGGTATAGTCAGAACACCTTAATCAGCTCAGAACAGAGGAACCAGTTTTAGTGAATTTATTCATCCTATCATCCCCATTTTCTTTGCCCTCTGCACAAGCACTTTGCCCTGCTGCACATTCAAGCTTTTAATTTGTACACAATAGATTTCTGCATTGCATCCACAATCACTATCAAAATTTCTGTTTTATACATATATATATACATGTTTTATATATATATATGTTTTATAAATTGCCAGAGAAGCTACTTTTACATTTGTGAAGATGACATAAAACATATAATTTGGAGTTCAAGAGAACTGCAAAAGAAACAACTCACAGAATTTCAGAGCTTCTCTATATCCAGATTTAATCACTGGAATTCTTTAAAAATGCAAATTAGTTTAGTACCAGTATAAATTCTGAAAATACAAGAACACAAGAGGAAGGAGCTAGTAGGTTATTTTTAAATGTAAATATGTGTACGTTTCTGTGTTAGACCTGAGTATATTTGGATCTATAGTCTTTCACTCCTGCAGAAAAACATGATTCAGATTACATGTCATGATCTCATAAAATCCTGTCCCACTATAATTACCATAATTACCAGGACATCTATTTAGACTCCTTCACCCATCTGGAAGACTGGACTGTTCAAATCTGTCAAGCCATGCACAAAGAACTCATTTACAGGGGAGCCATGGAAGTAACTGTAAAAAAGCTGCCCTCGAGAGAGGGGAAAGGGTAAGCACAGCTCCTTGCTGCTGTCTTAAATGTCCTAGTGTTCATTCCTCCCTTCATGTTTCGTACAGCTTCACTCAGGGCAGCTACAGAAATGCATGCAGTGTGTATATAAAAGTTCTTGGTCAGCTTTACTCATGATTACCTGCTTAATCCGTTTACAGCCGTGATGTTTCTAATGACTAAAAATACTCCATCTTTTGTCCACGGCCGTCCTACCATATCACAGTGTCATAGTAAGTAGTAAAAAGCATTCTTCTAAGGTAGATTACACAAACTGGAATCCCTTATGTGTAATTCTTTTCCTTGAAAATATATAATTAGGTCTTGCAAAAAAAAAAATTTAAATATTAAAAAATTCCTCAAGTGTTTAATTAAAAAACAAAAACAAACAAACTAAAATCATGTGATGGAAATTGGAAAATAAAGTTTTAAAAAAGAGTACTTTCAGTACCTTGTAGTTAATACAAGAAATTATTACATTTTTTTTCTTTAATTGGAGAACACAGGAGAAAAAAGTAAGTTAAAGGAAAATAGGCTAAGAAATATGTTCAGAAAGGGTATAAGAAAGTTTAGCTAAGGGAACTGTTTTTCAAGGCCCAGATAGATAGTAATTTAAAACAACTGAAAGTATGCATACCAAAAACAGAATCAAAGGAAAATACATAAAAGAAGTGGGAATTTTTAATGGAAATTACTACAGCTGACCCCTAGGATAACCATAATGAACCTGTCAGTATTAGTAGCTAGATGGTCCACGGTCATTGCTGAGTAGCCAGAGTACAGCTTGTGTGCTTCTGAAAACAGAACTGGGCCCTTGACAGAAATTACATTTTCATTACAAAATTTGACCCCTCTGTGGACTTGCAGAACAGCTTCTTTTCACAAGAGGTCTTTAATAACGGGGCCCAGTAATAAAAATATTATTATGTTTGGCACCTTGACTGGACAAACCAGTTGTGCCGCCCTTTAAAGCTAAACATAAGATCACATCACACAAGGAGCACTCCTGCCATTTCTGTCGCTGTCTAGCATCCACATGGAATTTAACTGCATTTAGCTGGCAATAACCTAAAAACAATTTGGTATGTAACTGTGCTCCTGACAGACTTCACCAGGAAGGTCTGTTTTGGGAAGCCCAAACATTTCTTTAGTGTACATCATCTGCCAATTGTCCTGTTCTCTAAAACAGCATCATCTTTCTCCTTTGAAAAGTTTCCACCAGCATTCACAGCTCAAGGAAAATATTCTTTTAAAAACCCTTAGTGAGCATATGTACCTGGATATCCACAGCTGCTCAGATGAGTAAAACCATGCATATATTAAACACAACGCACACAGGGTAGAAACTGCAACATCTGCAAAACGTAGGTAGAAGTGACATAGGATGATTGAGCAAACAGAAAGGCTATCCTGCAGTGGAAGACCAAGACTGTTGGGTGAGTGAAATGAAACCATTGAGAGGATAAAATTGCTCTCTTATGTTATTCTCTTATAGCAAACAGCCATGATAGTACGTGAGAGTTGTTTAAACTACATGGTAATATTGGTACTAGAAGAATAAGCAGGACATGAATAAATTTAGACTGGAAATAAGAATGCGTCACTAATCACCAGGGTGTTTTGGATGAAAAGGAGAATGATGATAGTGAAATACTGTTTATCTCCCCTTGGCAGCCTTTCATCTGCACCTGAAACTGGGGCTATGTGCTTTCCTTCCTATGGAAAAATAGTGTCATTCTCTTTCAGGAGCCCACCAATGAAATAAGGATACCACCTCCAGCAAAGAATACGTCCTCTGTTTGCTTCCACACAAGAGGAGCCAGGACAGAAGGGTCTTACTGGTAATAATTAGTAAAGTTTTCAATACTTTTCCTCATAGTATCTTTCTGGATAAAATGTCCAGCACACAGATGGATAAATACATCATGTGATGGGTGAGCAACTGGCTCACAGGTCAGGTGCAAAGGATTACAGTGAAGGGGGTGGCATCAGACCGGTGATCTGTCACTCGTAGGGTTCTGCAGAGCTCTATCCTTGGCTCTGTGCTCTTCAACATCTTCATTAATGAGCTGGGCACAGGACTGGAAGCGATACTAAATAAATTTGCAGACAGTACAAAACTGGGAGGAGCTACTGACTCCCTCAAAGGCAGGGAGGCCCTGCNATGGTGAAGGGCCTTGAGGGGAAGCCGTGTGAAGAGTGGCTGAGGTCACTTTGTTCAGCCTGGAGAAGACCAAGGGGAGCCCTCATTGCAGTCTACAACTTCCAGGTGAGAAGAATTGGAGGGGTCACAGATCTCTTCTCTGTGGTCACAGTGACATGACCTGAGACAATGTCCTGAAGTTGTGTCAGGGTAGATTTAGGTTGGATATTAGGAAAAGGTTTTTCATCCAAAGGGTGTTTGGGCACTGCAACAGCACCAGCCTGAGTGAGTTCAGTGCTCTCGGGCCCTGTGACTCTTGGGGATGGTGTTATGCAGGAGCTGGACTTGGTGATCCCTGTGGGGCCCTTCCAACTCAGCCTGTTCTGTGATAATGCAGCAGAGCGTGGAGCTACCATGGATTTCTCGGGCAGTTCGAGCGCGGCACACTCACACCCACGCCTGTCACGGGCAGCCTGCGGGCAGGGCGGGGAGCGCGGGCGGAGCGGCCCGTGACTCGGGCGCACCCGGCACTCCCGGCGCTCCCGCGGCTGCGCAGCTCNCGGGGGCTGCGGGCGGTGCGGGGGCGCGGCTCGCTCCGTCCCGCTCCGTCCCGCTCCCCGGCGGTCTCGCCCAGCGCCCCGGCACGGCTGCGTGCGGTGCGTGCCGCCTCCGGAGAGCGAGTTCTGGCACTTCGGTCCCTTTCTAAAATGGTGCCAGCAGCCTCAGCTCGAAGCAGGCGTGTGCAGTGGCAGATACGTGCCAGGAGAGCAGGGAAGGCTCTGGTGCTGCCGAAAGGGAGGACAACAAGCTGGGTGTGAGGCCTGCTGACGGATTTAATTTCTTGGGTGTGACAGATTCCAGGGGGAAGGAAGGGGGGGAAGAACCTTAAGTGGTTGGAGATCAGATCCTGCATTAATTACTTTGTTTAAAAGCCTCCAAATTATTTTTTCGGTGTTGTGCTGGGTGATTTGGCATGCAGATTTAAAATAAAAACATTTCGAATAGGGAGATCTTTTAAGGAGAGAGATTAGGTGGTGATCTTGGAAATCTTTTGTTTCTGTTTTTGTAACGTGCTCTGCTTTGGAGCAAGGTTAAGTCCTTTTGCTTAAAAGCAGCTTTTGTCTGTCTCTCTTTGGAACGTCATTTTTGCTTTTCTTGTTCCCCTGTTATTTTCTTTCTCTTATTCTCTGGCTGTAATCGGGGAAATAATTAAAAAAATATAGCTACCCACGTTTAGTATAATTAAAGCGTAACAGAAGACAGGTTTGGGCCTCTTTGGCCTTGCTGATTGGAAAGAACATGTTCTTGTCTAAAGATGTCACTTTGATTTCTTATTAGCAGTCCATTTAGTTTTGATTTAAATTTCTCTAATGTTGTTTCATTGAACTCAAATTACCATTGATTTGAATTCCTAAACTTTATAGCTCAGGATTTCGTTATAATACATTAAAAGTAATATTGTTAAGGTATTTTATACATGTATATTAGAAAGTTTTTGTGAGTATTCTGATATGCATGTGTTCTTATAGCTGTGTGTATATTTTCACTTACCCACTTTTGAAACTTCTCTTTTAAATTTATTTTCATTATATTTCGTAATATTGTTATGTATAATGATTGTGTGTAATATACGTTTCATGTATATATTATTTAATAATAATTCAGCAGTTTTAAAAAAAAATAACTGTATGTTGGTCCCAAGGTAAGAAGCTTGACTATAAATTAAGACTTTTTTTAAATACTATAAACAGACTACAATCAATAATAGATGTGTATTTGAGGGTAGCATAAAAAGCCATGTGAAAGCTGTGTGAAATGTAATCAGGCTGTTCAGCCAGGTGGGCATGTAGTGAGTACTTAGCCTCCACTAAGTTTGGAGCTTGAGGGGTTGGCCAGTATTCAAATTTTGGGTTTGAATTAAAAATTCTGATTGTAGTTTTCTTAAACTCTTTGGGTTGAGCAATAAATGGTAAAAGAAATTGCTATATTTAATTTCATGAGTGGTTTCTTAAAGAGTTGTGTAAAATATTAATGTGAGCGCTTCAGTGTTGTGCAAATTTATTTCCTATATAACACCTCTCAGTTTTAAAACTTTTCCAAACTTATTATCCCTAGAGTGTCCACAAGTGAAAATCAACAGGTAGAAGTATCTTTAGACACTTCATCATTAGTGAAAGATGACTTCAGAAAGGGCTTAACCTCTGACAACTGCTGTTACTTCATGGCAGCTTAACATGTTTGTAAATGGTACCTCCAGATGCTGAAAACTGAGTTTTTTACTTTTTTTTTGTAGAAAATGTGAATAAGGTTCAGTTATTAGACTCCTGGGCTATCTCCACAATGAGAGCTAATGCACACCTGGGTTCATCCTCACTAAACTTGAATGAACTGTGACTTGTCATTTTTTGAGGTTCGTTATGACTGACAGTGGGCCACATACAAAATTCCATATGTAAGAGGAAAATGAGCTTAAATCTTAGGTATGAGCTAATTTACTGTAACTAGTTGTTAAAAGAAGATTTGTATTTACTGCAAATTTAGTGACATTCTTGTAGTTTTTATCAACACAGGAAAGTTTAAAGTGGAACAAATGGCCTGACAGGTGTAGCACATTAAAAACTGTGTTCTGCTGGCATATGAGACACTCTTTATAATGTTGCAGAAAAGACTTGCATTAACGTACTCCTTAGAATCTTGAACTCCACTGCCTTTTTTAAAGAAAATTCAATATTTAACAGTTGGTGAACCGTCAGTACGTCAATTACTAAAAAAGGAATTTGAAAAAAACTAAACTGTTTCATATTCAAAGGATGTGGCAGCCTTTTAAAGCAAAGACAGATGGATTTTTGTAACATTTATCAGAGCTAAAATGAAAGGAAGTTATGCCGAGCTTACAAAATCACTTCTATGTCATAAGATAGTGCTAATTCATTTTTGTAAGCAAATTACCCTTTTGGAAGTAAATTTGAAGTAACTATTCTTGGAAGTTTCTCGTGGCCATTGTAGATCTGATAATGGCCAGTGAAATTATTTGGCCATTACTGATTCCCTGATGCACACCTATTTGGAATGCTTTCAAAGCATGAGCTCCCCTCCTCGGGAGTTACAATTAATTAGCTCTTTCATCTGAGTTTAATATTGTCATCCTTGAACTTGCACTTGGGTTACTGTGGGGTGGGGGAGAATCACAGGAGCATTTGCAACGGCTGGTGCACATGGCATGCTGCGGGAAAAAATAGCTATTAAGAATTTGGACAAGGAATAGGATGGAAGAATGCGTGTTTTGAAAGGTATTGCTGATGACTTAAGATATCTTAACTGTTTTACGTTTTCCTTGCTGCTATGCAAAGTAGTCCAACCTGTGTTCTGTAAGAAAATAATATTATGTTAATACACATGTAGGTTACATAACATGCCAAGAAGAGTTTGTCCCTCTATGGGGGCCGTGCCCAGAACTTAGGACGATGGGAGGGAGTGGCAGAGTTGTTAATACTTGCCTCTGATAGATATGCACTTGAAGGCCTGTTAGTGCTGACTTTCTTTGCCTAATTCTGGTATGACCTGAAGAGTTTTATTGCATCTGGGAGAGATCAGAGATAGAAAATACCAGTAGAACCATCAAGAAAACTTTGCACTGGTACTGTCTGTTGACTGTGGGAACAAACCAGCTTCTCCTCAGGATACATGGCTGCTGTTACTTTAGTCCTGCTGCTTACTGAAGATTGAAGAGAATAAAAGGGGGAGAAGGGAAGATTGTCCTCTGCTATGAGAAATCACCCACGGAGTAGGGGAAATCGGTGGAATTTGATTCTATCATCCTAATGAAATTATACATCTCTGGTCAAATTTGCTGTTTACCTTGTTACAATTGTAAGACAGTTTAGGATTGTACAGTGGATCAAGGCAGAGCTGAAGGGACATGCATTCTATCCTTAGCTTATTTTTAAAAACTTTGTAAAGCGAAGGAAATGCATTGGCTTCAAGGAGATAGTATAGATTTAAAATAAATCAAATACAACTAGCTGTGCTCATCACAAGGGAAAAGTCAGAAATTAAAGACTTTAAGGTATAGATTGTTTGACTCTGTATGAATTAGCATCTAATACCAGTTTAAGAACCTTCTGTATACATCCCAAAATTACAGGGGTCTGTAGTGTCTAATTAGCTATCCCTAGATGATATCCGATTGCAAATAAGAAATCAAAGTTGTGAAGAGCCCTGTAAAGGGCCTTTCATCCTGTAGCATTCATCTTTTTAATTGCTGGCCAGCCAGCATTTTCCTAGGTGTTACTAAGCCTTTCGAAGCTGGTTTCTTAAGATGTTGACAAAGTTTATTATAGCACTGTTAGGTTTGTGTATACCAGATTCTTCTGGTTGTGTTCTGCTCTATCTGGACTATGTGGGTTGTGAATTTAATCACTTTCAGTTTATTTTTTTTTTAAAGTATTTGCACAGTCTGTCCTAGAACCCGTATAAAACATTTGGGTCCACAAGATCCTGTGGCAATTTCGGGTTGATTGTAATTTGCACACAGCTTACCCTTTTTAGTTTTGATCCAATCTTCAGCTATTGTCTTTTGGCCCTTTATTTTTATATTGGGCAAGAGAGGGCACGATCTTAATGCAACTTCTCCAAGCCATTCATTTTGTAGGCCTTTGTCTTATTTCCCCTGTCAGCTATAAGTAGTCTCCTCTCCGGACTGAAAAGGCTGATCTGCTCAGTTGTTGATTATATGAAAGGTATTCCATGTATTTTTAACTTGCCTTTGTCTGAGCTCTTTTTTACTTTACTCAGAAGGTTTTTTGGCTTTTTAGGGTTGATTTGGTTTTCTTAAAGAAAGTTAACTGACCCTGCACTCAGTATTTGAAATGCGGACGCAAATTAGTTCTGTATACTGTCACAATAGTGTTCTGTATATTTTTCTATTTATTGATCCATATGGAGCACTGAGCAATCCAAATGATCTAAAGTAAACTGTCCTATATCCAGATACTGTTGTGGGTGGCAGTTACTAGCTCAGAGACTGTGATTCCAGTAGGAACCCAGAATTTTCTCCTACCTGCAGATACATAGGCTTTGCTTTATATTAATCTCTAATCTAATTGCTTCTGCTTATTGTACATCACAGTCCTTCTCCAGTTCTTCAGTTAGCCCTCACCTTCATGGTCTGGTATGACTTTGTACTGTCAACAGTCTTCATCCCCCTTTGTGAGGTAATTTATGGAATTATTGAACAGCATAAACCGATGCAGGTTTTCCCCAGGGATCTGGCAGTGATTTTCTCTGGTGTGGAAACCACTTAGAGAGTTTATGGCTGTTCCTGAGATACTTGTACATGCAAAAGCTTTCCCTTTTTTAACTTGGTTGCTTAGTTTCCTCAAGATTTAAGTGAGGGACTTGGAAACTCACATAGAGTCTATCATTTAGTTGCCCTTTATCTCTGTTGTACTACCCCGTACGCTTAATAAATTCCATTAATTTTGCAGAGCAGGACTTCATAGAATAATTTGATCTTCTAGTTCCAATTTCCCTGCCATGGGAGGGAAGGGACACCTTCCACTAGACCAGGCTGCTCAAAGCCCCATCTGGCTTGGCCGTGAGCACTTCCAGGGACAGGGCATCAACCAGTTCTCTAGGAAATGTGTTCCAGTGCCTTACCACACTCACAGTAAAGAATTTTGTCCTAATATCCAATCTAAACCTACCCTCTTTGAGTCTGAAGCTATTACCCTTTGGCCTGTCACAAATACCCTGGTAAAAAGTCCCTCTCCAGCTCTCTTGTAGCCCCTTCAGGTACCAGAAGGCCACAGTGAGGTCACCCCGGAGCCTTCTCTTCTCCAGGCTGTGTTGCCTTGGTGACAGCCAGGCTGAATCTTTCCCATTACATTATTTGTTTGTGTCCACTAAGTCTATTCTTGATTACATTGTTTACTAATTAGTGCAACAGAGATGTCAGTCTGGATCTTCCTTGAGGCTCTCTTTAAATATTGACTGTGTTTTCCGCATGTGATTTCTTTAGGTACTTTGTCAGCTCCAAGGGAGAGATTCTGCACCTTGGCTAAAAACACAGCTATTTCATTACTGCTTAAATGTTCACTGCTACTTCTGCATAATCTGAGACCCTCAACAGGTTTAACTATGGAAACCCCTCTGAACTGTTGGACAATGAAGTCCTACAAAAGGATTTTACTTTGCTTCTTCAGATGTTCCTTTATAACTGATCATCTTTTGACCTTTTGAATTTCTGTTACCAGTCTTTAAGGAAAGAATTGATAGTTCTGTTGTTTCATTCTGTTTCAGCTAGGAGGCTGGGGAACAATATATTCTTATGTCAGATTTGTCAGAGTGTAAAATTAATTTTTCTCCTGGACACATGCAACCTTTTGTAACAAAATTCCTTTCAGGATCATCTCTCTCCAGTTCAGATAGCTCCAGTTCAGGTATTTTGAGCCCAGTATTAAAAACTGGTATGCTAACTGAATTTCCTTGGTAAGACATTTCTTTCTAGCCTTTTGATATTTTACACTTCTTTTAAGCAAAAAACATTCTGGTTATATAGTGCTGTCATTTATTTTGGTGATCAGATTCTTGTGTACTGCTTAGTGTGAAAGATAAGGGTAGATTGAGATAATTTATTAAACAAGGAAAAATAAGGAGCAGTCACTGTTAGGCATGAAGAATTGTAAGCTGGTAGTGTATTATGGGAGTAGGCGCAAAAATTATTCTTCAGGATCAGAGATTAGGGACTTTTTTATCATCTGATGAGATGACTGTGGAGTTTAGCTCTGGTGGTTTGAGTTTGTCCCCCCTGTTATGTTATGGTATATTGCCTTCCCCTCAGTATTATTCTCAAGCGGTGGATGGAAGAAAAAAAAAAATCAAGACTTTTTCCGAGTCCTCTTCATCACTGACGTGAATAAAAGGATGGATTTGTTTGGATTTTAGGATTGTTGCGTTGGGTTTTTCTTCAAAAGTCCAGTTGTTCAGCATATGCCTTTGTATTGTGCTCCAAGTTCAAATTTTAATATACAGCCCATTTTGAGTCCAAATAATGGTTTTAACCATTGATGTGATAAGCAGACGAAAAGGTGTTTATTTTTGTGAGTTTTTTTCTAAACTTCAGGGAAAAGTTTATTTACAAGCCTGTGTGGAGGAACTAGGAAGTGTGGAGAGCTAACAAAGTGATAAGTCTTCTGTCACCACCTCATAGTGTGGAAAAATTAAATTAATGAACCAGTCTTAAGCCAGACTTAAATCTGGAAAAACATTGACCACTAGCTGTTAAAGATCTTGCCCTAAATAATGCTGCAACTTTTGCTGTGGTCTGAGGGCTCCGTGTTCCCATCTTACAGGGTAAGGGATTCTGTCAGTAAATATTCTGTTGTTTAGCAGTTAGACCTCAAGTGAAGTTCTTTGGTACTGGTCCAGTTCTAAAGAAAACCAAAACATTTGAAGAATTTTTTTTTTTCTTCCACTGTATCCTACAGTGGGGATTTAAATGTGCCTGATGTTTAGAATACAGCATCTAACTTGTTTTGAGCCTGCCACCTGCTTGTTTTATTTGATGGCCTTTAGGTGCTGCATGGATCTTTGTGGCTAATAAGCTGTTTCCCATCTGGCTTATTCAGTGCTCAGTGTCTTAGTCTTTTAAATGCTGAAGTTCTTAATGTGGGGTAAGTCTGCTACATAGAGTAAAAGGGATAGGATTGCTGCTAAAGAAGGAGGGGAGAGATTGGAGCACTCATGTTGGGACCAGAGTTTCACCTTTCAAGGGAAAACCCAGTAATATCAGAGCAAGTGGTTGTCTTTTAAAAGTAGCATAGGATGTCTTGCTAAAACACATTAAGAGTAGTGCTTCTGATGATGTAGCAGTTGAACCTAGTCTCACGTAATGGGTCTTCAGAGGAGTTACAAAAAATGCAAAATCGTATGTACAACCATCTCAGTCTTGGTGTTGATTCTTGTAGAAATATTTGCATACTTCAAGACAAAGGACTTTAGACATAGAATAAAGTTGTGGGGTTTAGTATGAAAAATAGCTGAAGTTCTGCTTTGACAAAAATGCGGGGGGGATGTACGTTTGCCAATAAACTGAGGGGAAGAACTTTCACTTCTTGTTTATTTTTTCAACCTTTGCTATTTGATGAAGTTTGCCTTCTTCCTGAAAAACAGGACTCAGTTTTTTAGCTGCCTTTCGCACTTGGAAACAGTTGTGGAACCAATTATTTTTCTCTAGGCAGTAGATGAAATTCATAGTGTGAAGAAAGAGTCTCATAAATTGCCCTATTCTTGAATTCTTGTTTGTATGGCACCCCTCAGTGCAGGTGTAGAAGCTGCTGTGAAAACAAAATCTCTGCCTCTGTTTCTTGGGGTTTGGTTTTATTTCCTTTTTTTTTTAAGCTAAGTAGGGATTTTGAAATGCTCATCAACATGTTGATAATAAGGCCTTCAGCTAACACTTGCTGAAGGATGATGTCTTGGGTTATTTATAGGATGGAAGATCTTGCAAATAGTTGAATTCTTTTAACTGGTGTTGCTAGTTGCATTTGAAGAAAGTTGATGGAATGTTTTAGAAAATACAACTAAATATCTTTCCCTTGAGAACAGGGATTTGAGAGATTATGGCATCTGAAGCTCACAATGTTAAAAAACAGAAAGTATTGCATATTGAAGATCACCCCATTGATCTCCCCAGAAAAAGAATCTCTTCTTCCACTAAAAAGATCATGAAGGAGGTAAGCTGTTTGTGTTGTTTGTTGGGTTTTTTATGTCCTCCAATGAAACTGAAGTAAACATTTTAACAAGTTCGTAGTTCTGAGCAGTCTAAATCTAGAAGCACAGCACTACTAAACGTTTGATATTTAGATGTGCAATAGAACTGTAACTTGAAGAGCAATTATTTTATGAAAACTATGTGTTATAATAGATACAGGCAGCGGCTGCACAGGTCAGTGCATTGTGTCGTCCATATGAGCAGTAGGTACTGGTGCAGTCTTACTCATGCCTGCTTTTCTGCAATCTAGCCAAAATGTTTCAGTACAGGAATTCTGTCGTGAAAAAGTTCTTTCTTGCCAAGGGAGCTACATGGCACAAGTGAGAGGTGGAGGAGGTGAATGAAACACTTTCATTGAAATGGATCTGTTGTATAATCATACAGCTTCATCTACCACATTGGTAACACGTAGATTTTCACTAAGATTCTTGCTACTCAAGAGCAGTTTTTATAACCTCTTACCTGTGTTACTGGCTGAAGAGTAAGACAGTGGAGTACAGAGCAAAATTGCTGTAAGACCTCTTCAAACAGTGGTGAAGATGCCAATATCCTCTGTTTATTGAAATTATGTATTAAAACCCACATGATTTTATGACTTAGTGTTAACAAAAAAGATCATAACATTGTCTTGTTGATGTGACACAATGTAAATGTTACCATTAATGTTGAGTAGTACAGATGGGAGTGTTTGACCCTTTTTAGTAATACAGCTTTTTTCTTCTCTATTTCCTTTCTCCCAGGGTAAGAAATCTCCAAAACAGCTGGCTTCATACACAAACAGGTAGGATGGCTGTGCTGTGTGATACCTGAGTTTAAAATGTGACAGAGGTAGGGAGGAAAAAGCAGTTGAAATTTATTACAACACCAAAGCAGACAAAAATGGATGATAGGTCTTGCTTTTAATGACAATTCTTGGTTCTTGTGTTTTCTTCCATAATAATGAGTCTCTGCATAATAAAAACAGAGGAGAATATTGCTGGCATGACTTCTGATAACCCAAGTGTCATTAAGGTATATATTCGGGGAAAACTGTTTTCAATAACCTGAAAGCTGACTGCTGAATTCATAATTAAACATACGTGTGTGTGTGATATATATATACATATAAATGTAATAATGCAATTGATTTGGTTTGGAGCAATCTTCACTAAAATAGTGCTTTATTATTGCAGAGTAACAGTTGGAAAAACGGTGACCAGTCCCCTCTCTCTTTTCAAAGTGGTATATTGTAAAAGGAAAGTTCATTGTTATACTCCAAAGCCTTGTTACAGAAAGAAACTGTGCCCTAAATCTAGGGGCCGTGACATGGCAAATAAAGAAAATGAACTGGCTTGTGCAGGGAATCTGCCAGCAAAACTTCACAACAGTCGTACACACTTGCTGAATTCTAGTGACTCTGGCTCATCTCAAACAGAAGGCCCCTCATCCAAATACAGCGCATTTTTTTCAGAGGTGAGTAGAGTTTGGAGAAACTTCAGTTTAAAAAAGAAGTGTTCCTAGTAATTAGCTGTGAAAGTTTTCACATAGATTAATTTCCTTCAACTCTTTAAATACCAGGTCTTGTGGTTTACAGTCTGTCAGTTTATGATGATACAGTTGTCAACAGTAGTAGTCCTGCCACTTTTCTCCATACTTGTGTCAGATCAGAAGCTCAGATCTGTCAGACATGACTGGGTTAAAATTGTACCAGCACCAAAGGAGAACGTTGTTTTGACCTGCTTAGGTTTCATGAACTGGCAGGACACATGTGTGTTTTTAGAAGTGTAAAAATGTTAGTATATCAATGGGAATAATCTAGTGAGGTAGCTTAGGACAATTTTCAATAGCAGTAGCAACTTAGTGTGTGCAAAACTAATTTAAGTGTTTGTGTAAGACTTTATTTCTTGTTAGGATTGGTTTAGGAAACCTCGTGGGTGCTTGCGGGGCTTCTGAAACTGGCTAAAAAGGTCAGATATTTAAATGAAATGGATTTTGTGAAAATGAAGGCCATTTAAGGTCCTTAATGCTGAAGTTTGCATTTCTGCCATGATTTTTATTACTCATCAAGGCTTGCATGTGTTTAAAGTGAGGCATGGCAGGGAAGGTAAGATCAGAGATTATCACCACACTGTCTTGTCACAGTGCTGTAAATGTGGGCTGCCATGAGGAGAGAGCCCTGAGAGTCCAGTGGGCTGAAGGTGCAAGTCTGCAGCACTTCTGCACTGTTTAATTTGATGGTTTCAAGAAAAGAGCAGGATAGCTACAATAAAGAGGTTGCAGAAAGACAGGTAAAGAAATGAAGAGAGGGGAAGATGCATTTTCTGAGAAGCTAAGGACCAGATCACTGGCCTCTGGCCACAGATGACTATTTAACTGGTTTGGGAGATGTGTGTGGCTCTGCAGTGTTCATTCCAATCCAAGGTCTAATTAATTAAAATGCCTGAACTTCATTCAGAGAACAAGCTTTTTCAGAAATGAAGCTTTTCTGTCAGAGTTCGGCATAATACATGTAATTACTTGTGTCTAAATTGTGTCTAAATTAATAATCATCTGAGTGAAAGGTTTTCAGAATTCGTGAGAATTAATAGATTGATGCTCATGGGTGCTCGTTTTAATTATTAGATACCTCTCTTAGGTGGTAAATAGGTACAAACCTTATTCTTGTAGCTTTCGTGTAAAATAGGTCTAATATTTTTGTGCCCCTTCTAAGGGAAATATATGGGTTTAAGGCTATTGTTAGATAAATTTCTAGAACAGACTCATCAACATACAGATAGAAAAGTGTATTACCATATACCGGATTATTATATTAGAGTAGCTTATTGTTGTATTGCTGGCTACTTAACTTGTGGTAACTTCTTTTGTATTTTTAAAAACATGCAGGTTTCTCAGGACCATGAAACTATGGCTCAAGTTCTTTTCAGCAGGAATCTGAGGCTGAACGTAGCTTTAACTTTTTGGAGAAGGAGAAGTATAAGTGAACTGGTAGCCTACTTAGTGAGGTAAAATAAGTCTTTTCTTTTATATCCTTAAAGTGATAGCAATCCCAAATATGCCGCAGTATTTTCAGCAGTTCCGTAAATGTTGTGACTTAGTTACACTTCTTAAATGACAGTGGAAGCATATACTTCAACTACTAGTACTAGTAGTAGCATCTACTGGTAACATTTCTGATTTTATTCTTCATGTTTCTAGGATACAGGATCTTGGAGTAGTAGTAGACTGCCTTCCTGTGCTTACAAACAGGTACAAACAAAAAAAAGTGGGGGATTACAATCTGCTTATAACCACACTGAAGTGCAAGCACTTCTGAAACATCTTATTTTTTAAGTTTACAGGAAGAAAAACCATATGTTTCAGTTGGCTGCTGTGTAGATCTTTTGCCTTTAGTGAAATCTCTGCTTAAAAGCAAATACGAAGAGTAAGTATCAGTTTGGGATGTTTTTAAAACACTATTACTTCCTGGCTATGCAGACCCCTGGAAATCAATGGTTTTTAATCCTCTGACTCTTGTTCCCTCTGCCTCTTCTCCCAGCTCTGCCTTTCTCAGGAAATGAGAAAGCTCCGGAATAGAATCTTTCTCTGAACTTTCATCCTTCAACAAAACAGTTGTGCAGAAATTCTTTTCTGCAGTGTTAGGGACTTGGGAGAGAGGACTGCTTTGCCCTTATGCACATTTATTTATCCTAAACAGTAAAAAAGAATAGCAGTGAGGTTTTAATATGCTTTATAACCTGAAATCAAGGCAGAGTTTTCTTCTACTTTTTCAGCAAGAACTTCAGTTTACCACTTAGAAATTGCAAGTGTAGGCAAGTATTTAAACTTGGCAATTTGTCTAGATTTTTCTTCTTCCAGAATAGAAAATGTGTTGCTGTCTAAATTGCTTCCCAATTTATCTCAACACTTTATCTGGCCTGTAGATAATGTACAGGGAGGAGGAAATGCATAATGTGTAAAATGTGTTGTTACAGATATGTGATAGTTGGTTTAAACTGGCTTCAGGCTGTCATTAAAAGGTGGTGGTCAGAACTATCTGCACATACGGAAAAGGCAGAAGATGGGTGAGTATAGTGTTGGGAAATATTTAAACGTGTTTCTGTAGCCTGTTCCATCTCAATCTGTTTTAGTTTTGATCAGTAGGAGCACAACTTGCCTACAAAAGGCAAAATTATAATTTTAAAGTTGAAACTTAAAAGTAGTTCTATTGTTCTTAAGACACAGGTGATATTTGGAAGCTTACTTTAGGGATAGTCAGGTTACTGGTTTTGTTTTTCTTTTTTTTCCTACTGTTTTAATACATGTAGGACATAGTCATATCAGGGATTATACAAATGCTGTAGAAGTTGAATCAAAATTTTTCAGATCTTGTGGCAATATCTGTTGTATAGACTAAGTCTGTAATGCAGTATTAATAATTCATTTTAGTAAAATTACTAAAAGTGACTACTGAAATGTACTACTTATGTTAAAAAGTGATGTTCATTCTCTTTCAGAAATGTTCATATTTTAAAAGAACAGCTAAGTGTTTTGTGGGAACAGGAGAATCATCTTACTCTGGTTCCAGGATATACTGGTAGTATAGCTAAGGTAATCCAGTTCTGGTTTTGTTCAGTAATAAACATGGTTGTATCACCTGCAGTATTCCTCTTGTTTTACTTATGCTAAACTGTGGTTGGGCAGAAACACTTTTACTTTAGTTTCTGCTAATGCTCAAGTGTATTGCACGGTTTTTACAGAAATCTGGAGTCAATTCCCTATGATAGTTGTATGATTTTAGAATGGTAATAATTTGTTTTATCCTTTTTTCTTTCTTTACAGGGGAAGCATCTCCTTCATAACAATGTAGCTAATAGTAATGAGCCTTAAAATTGATGTAAAAAATGGCTCAGTTGAGTAGGTAGACTGTGGAAGGGACAGATGTTTTCTCTTAGATCTGTTGTACCCATTGTTATAAGTATAATGCAGAATGGAGAATCTTAGCCCAGGAGTGTCATTGGCATTTGCACATCAGGTGACTGGGGCAAGTGGCAACATACTAAATTCTAAAGCTTATTGCTGACCTAATGCTTAGAAAATGGTGAGTTTGTGGAGAGCAGAAGAGCCTGTCTGAGATGAATCCCTGCTTGCATTTCTCAGTAGATTGTGATATCAATAACACAGTGAGGGTGTCTGGTGGATGCATGTTTTGCTGTTCGTGCCCATCTCTGTACCCGTGGCTTTCTGAGATTGGGCACCAGAAGTTACACTAGGTAAGAAACCTTTCCAGGTGGAGGGACCTGATGAAGGTAGACAGTGAGAAAGGAGTTACAGCAGATACTTGGTTGTGTGCAGGATTTGAGTGAACTTGAACTTA
This sequence comes from Melanocharis versteri, assembly GCA_013397845.1. NCBI lineage: Eukaryota > Metazoa > Chordata > Aves > Passeriformes > Melanocharitidae > Melanocharis > Melanocharis versteri. Next base: position 2,127,514 of record VZTG01001067.1, read on the forward strand.
AAAATGGCATCTTTTATTTACATCTTATGGAGTTTTGTGGCATCTGTAATTCTGTGCCTACAGAATTGATCACTTTGTATCAAACAAGTAAATTATTTCCTTTTTTTCTGGGACTGCTGTGCACCTGCAACTTCAATTTTGATCTCCCTACAAGGATAATTACCAACTTCTTGCAGAGTTTCAGTGAGCAGGGATGCGAAAGAACTGAGTTCTATCTCCCAGCTGGTAGAGCTATGAGAGCATGTAATGTAGACTGCCTAGTTCTTTTGCTAGATCAGCATAGCAGCTATAGGTAGTGTCAGTTTGTTTCTCTAGGGTTCAGGTTCCCTTTGTGTTCATTTGCTGGCTTCTTAATGTGTATCAGGATAGATTGTGACCAAGATCACCTGAGCAAGTCAGAGAAAAAGCAGTAGAAGAATGTGGGAGGGGTTGGGTGAAGGAATATCATACATAACATGTTTTAACTACATGGTCATGTGATGATGATGATCTTTCCTGTTCATGCAAGGAGCAGAGGAATAACAGACTAAATTGATGGCTTTGAAAACTAATCCTACTCTTCTTGCAGGCTTTTAAGTGTGTCAAGAAATGTCATTGAAAACATTATTTGAAAGTAATCGTGAAGATAACTTGTTCTGAAATTTGGGCAGATATATTTATTCTTGTGTTATGGTCCTGATTGGTTACCCTGCTTCAGACATAGAGTTGATGTTAGAGCTATAAGTAATGTGACAAACACTTTCTCCTTTTTTTCCTTCTAGGATGTAAATGCTTATTTATTGCAGCTACACTGACATGATGGGGAAACTATGTGTGCTTATGTGGTGAAACAATCCCCTAAAGTATCCCTGAAATATGTACTGAAAGCCTTTTGAGAAATACTGGCAGAAGAGAACTGAACTGTCAAGCTGTTTAATGAAACCACTAACAAAACCCTAACAATCTACTTCACATTGAAGTGGAAAAATGTCTAGTAGGAGCAACTTTTACTTCAGTGAGGTGAAAGTGCACTATGAAAACTGTATGCCTTTGCTGCATTTGGGATTTGCTCAGTTACTAGGTATTCCTTTAAATGCTACTGTATTTTACAACATCATCGAATAAAAGAAGATGAATTATACTGTCATGAAGACAAGACAGCAGAACCAGTTATAAGGAACCAACAAAAACAATCAGCATTAAGAGCTTTTAAATGTCTCTTTCACAAGAGAACTCCAAAATGCACAACTATCTTCCAATTACATTAAAAAAATACAAAAAACTTTGGGATATTCAGTTACTTCTATGTTTTAATCAAATTATTAAAGACAGTTTTTGTTTGCACTATTGAGAAACTATACAGCAAAGATGCCTTAATTACTAGTGTTTCAAAAAGCCAATGTGTTAAGATGCAAATAGCTATTATATTCAGATTGTGATGAAAAACTACAAAAATCAGGGTTTCACATTGTGTAGTAAATGAAACATTGCACATATACAAAGATTCATGTATGAGAAATATTATAAATACCTGAAGTTAAGCTTGGATAAACAATTATTGCAAATGTCAGCAGAATGGTGAATTTATGTCTAACAAATGTTTTTATATTGTATGTGGATTTCTAACACAGTAATCTTGTTCTGTATCATTTAAACTACATGCAAATAAGTAAATATATTAAATATATCTACTGTTTTTTCTTTTCAAGTTCAAAAAAACCAATTTCTAGAATAATCTCTTCCACAATACTTTTTATCATAGATATTTATGTCTCTTGTTTGAAATGTTTACAGCCAGGTGAGGCCATGTTATTCAAATCACACCCTTTTTATACTACCTCCTTTAAGAAACTGACAAAGAGCTTTTGCAAAATTGGTCAAGTTCTGACTTGATCAGTGATGGCAAATTCATACCAACAACAGCATTGAGAATACACCTATAAACTCTTTTTCTGTCATATTGATATGCTGTTTTAATTTAAAAGCTATATCTTAATAGCTCTGAGGGAGTCTTAATCGTAGGCTTGGTGTTGCCTTTTTTAATTTTGTGATTGGGAAGCATGCTTTTTAATTAAAATTTCTGAAGTGCCAGCTCTTTACTTAAATGTATACATGCACAGCATGTATAACCAAGTAGACTACTTCCTTAAAAATAAGTACTTGCAAGGGTTGTTTTCATACCTAGCATTAAGCATGTGCACTTTTAGTGATGTGCAGGAGAAGAGTCTTTTGATAGCCCCAAGTGGTTTTTGCTTTACAGATTAAATAAATGAATTTTAAATTCCTATAGTGGTCAATAACTATAGGCCTCCTGTTGCTTTGTTTTGTATTTAGTTTATATATCATTGTTGCTGACTTCTGAGGGCCAGCAAGAAATCTGTCATCAGAACTTGATGCTTTTGGTTATTTGACTGTTCTGTAAACCACCAAAGGTTTTGCATTTCCTAGGGCAGTCAGTTAAAAAGAGTTTCTGGGACATCCCAAAACTGAGAACTTTGTGGGACAACCTGGAGACGTGCACTAGCCAATCTTTTTGCTAGAATTGTTTTGTATCATTAGAGATACTTCATGCTCAAAAAGTTTTGAGATAGGACTTTTCAAATGTTCTTACTAGCAATTAAAAATTTTAAGGAACTGTAGTATGACAACATTCTTGTATTACTTTACTGTTCTGTCGAACACTTAAATGCAAAAGCAACAAAGTCTAGTTTCATCATTTGGGTAGCAATTGCTGAACGTCTTAGACTATTCCTCAAGGAGAATGCTGTTTATGGAAACTCAGATATTTTTTCTTCTTTTTTTTTTAAATAGACAAAATAAAGTAACTCATGGCCATTTATTTCTGATAGTGTAAGAAAGCATAGTTGTAATAGATTAAAGGGATACTCTGGTATTTAAAAATCCAGCTTGAACGTGGATTTAGATACATGGGCTTATAATGAATTCTGTATGTGGCCAGAGAGTTACCAAATCCTAACTGTGGACAGTGCTTTTGTTTTAGAGGCAAGGTAAGATTGACCTGAGGATCAATACTGAGGGAGATCTAATAAAGTAATGCATTCTTTTTAACTGCCAAAAGTTGTATTTTGACAGCATCAATAATACAGTATTAAACATTGTCATTAGTATCTGTGCCTTATTTTAAACAAATTTTTTACTGTTTTCAGGCAGCTACTAGACTGTAAGAACAGGATTCATGTGTCTGTATTATGAAATTACTTTTTCCACCTTGTTCTTAATTCTCACTAGTATTCAGGCTCAGCTTCTTGTATACTCTTCAGTTCTCAAATGGCTAGGAATCAGTTTTGCTGTTACAGAATATGCATGTATAGTATCTGGTCAAAGTTGGCTTGAGTTAAATGTCTTAACAGCTGTGTAACTCCACTAAATTCATATAGTTGTCTCAGTGAATCTAAGAACTAAGTTTATGAGCTATCACATGCATAAATGCTGATCTTTGTGGTACTTTCTAAAAATGCTGTTTCTAGGATGTGTCAGATGATCCAGGCAGAATTAATCCTTTTCCTGTATGTTCTTGTGATGCAGAAGCACGTATGTACTTGAGAATGAAGGATGCCTCCACAAAGCTGTTCTTCGTGTTATACCACTTGATACAAAACTGATGTCTTTGAAAACCAGTATGTCTTTTTCCTCAGTGTTCCCTGAAAGTACTCGAGGCTGTTTTGCTGAAGGAGTACTTCTTAGTGTGACCCAAGATTTGCCCATCCCCTAAACTGAAATTAAAGAATCCTGGCAAACTGTCTCTTTCTGTATGTCTGAAAAAAAGTCCAATATTTTGTAAATGTAAGCGGCCAAGTTGAGGCATTGCTGATAGCTTGCTGAAGAGTGAAGATGGAAAAAGCTATGCCATGAATTAGCTGGGTATGAAGAAGTTAGCATGTCTTAATGATTATGTATGTCTCTGTTCTGAAGGAGCTATGCCTATTTCTCAGGAAAGAGTCCTCTACTCTTGTATCACACAGGTACTGCAGTTCCAGACTCCTTAATAGTGCTTACAGATTGTTGCTGCTATTAAAAAAAATAGCATCAGCCATACAAGAGCTCTGCAGTGAGATATAAATAAAAGGATTTCTTCCCTCCTGTAGGTTGCTTTATCAGAGGTTGCTGTTTTAACACTTGAGGTGCAGGAGGAACGGGAGAGTAGGAAAGGACAAAGTCCGCATGCCCTGTGCTGAGTGACATCAGCCACACTGCATTAATACCGAATGTATCTTAAAGCAGGCTCTATTTTCATTTTCTGGCATCTGAAGTAGGCAAGTTTGGAGTTAGAGGTTTTAATGCATTTTGCATTGAAGAGATAAAGATTTTGAAGATGGATGCTACAGTGTTAATTTGTGATTTTTTTTTTTTCTTGAAAGAGTGGACATTATTGTGTGTGGAAACTTGAAAGTATCTTATGTGAAGCTTAAATTTTAGACTAGCAAGTGCTTGCTTTTGCCGGTTCATCTTGCCAGATCTTCCAGTTCTACAGAAGACTAAATGTCTGTCTTAGTGTGGAGATTTGCAGCTATTTTTCATGCCTAGTTTTCTGGTGCAAAGTGAAACTGGTGGTTCATAGTCAACTATTTCAGAATACAAAACCATGCAAATTATGGTACTGGTGTGAAGTTATTCCAGCTTTGCACAATGCAAATGCTAAAGCTTATGAAAGCTGTTGATTCTTTTGAGATTAACTTTATACTGAGCTGATGCTGCATTAGTGAAGGAAAAAAATGAAGCGGTTTTTAATAGCCTTGGTAAAAGCCAGACAGTGTAGTCTAATTTTTGCCTTTAGTCTACCATCCTACACACAGTAGTCATTGTAGGCTACAGATAAAGATTCACAGAGAAAATAGATTGAGCATGCTTGTGTTATTAGTGCTTATGTTATCCTTCTTTAAACAATTTATGTTTATTCCATGAGTTAAACGGCTTGTTTTATGTCTCAGAATGAGACTGAATGCAACTGTTTTTCTCCCCCTTTCCACATATATTCTTTAGCACTTAATGATGTTATTTATTGCTCATCTACTTTAAATATACTAAAAGTGTGTCTTATTAGAAGTGAGGAGGGGAAGATGAGAGTTCTAGACAAAACACGGGGCTAGCTATTTAGCATGATTCAATTTGAAGCAACTGTGAAAAATTTCCATCTTCAAAATTTTTCATGCAAATTTTGTTAATACCTATGAATTGAAGTGTGCACTCACAGCTCTAAGTTTGACTTTGAACTTGGTTGGAAAAAAATAAAGTGCTTTCATTCTAAATAACCATAGCTGCAGTATTGTTTCTGTTCTTGCTTTTTGCTTTGAGTACTAAGCTGGACTCTGATAGTAACCTGCCATAAGGGAGGCAGGAGGTGTAGCATTGTCCCTTAAAGGGACAAAATGGAAATATTCACGTAGTCTTCAGTTATTGCAGGCCTAGAATATTTTTGTTTCTGTACTGACAGGAGTTTTGTAGTATCTCTTTATGTAGATTGTGGCTGCTGATCACATTGCTGCAAAATGAGATCTGCTACTTTCAGCTTGAATGTGTTCCATAGTGTTTCTGATTCATACGGATCACTGCTTCAATTCAGGCAGTCGTTACTTTGAGCGCTATAGTGTAGATGAGCAACTAAGTGTTGGGGTCTCAAACATCTGTTCTTTGCTGCAACAAAACACAAGGATGCCACATTTATCTTTACCACCTTTTTATTCTTCCCTTATTCTTTCATATAAGTGCTTAGAACCATTTGAATCCCCTTTGGAAAATGATAGATGCAAAAATGTGATAAAATGGTTTTACAGATATGCTTCTGACTTCTCTCAGTACGGTTCTGTGAATAGCAGTTTTCTGTGGATTTGGGACGGAGGCTGTTTTCTGTATGTATAGGCTTGAAATAAACAGAAGTAGTGGACTTTACTGATACTGTAATTGTATTCTTGATACTTCCTTTTTTACATAGCACTTTTTTACATACAAGCACTGTTTATATTGTGAAACAATTAAACCAAATCTAAATATCAAGATAACGTTACATTCCAAAACTGCCTGCTCTTGCAGGTGTAAGTGTTGAAATACATATGCACCCTAGTATCATACTTTAAAGTGACCTGTAGACAGTTTAAAATAGCTCTTGTAATTTATGATGCCTCTTTGTCAAATTGAATCTAATAAACTTCACTTTCAGAAAGCCCAAATTATGTTTGGATCTTGCAGTTGCCACTTCTACTCATTTCAGATATTCTGTGGATTTAAAGACTTAGTGCAGTAAGTATTCCGCCATCAGAAAAATAGCTGGTCTTTTTGTCTTTTGTGATAACAGGCTTTCATTACATCTCTTCATGAGACAAACTTCTTTTCTGCAACAGTTAAATAATTTTTAAATTGCTGCAATGAATGCAGAAAGGAGCTATTTGTTGTGTGTTTGGTTTGGAGAGTAGATATCTCAATGCTTTCTATGTCTGCTAATAGTACTTTGTCTTGAAGCTTAAAGGCATAAGCATTTGTGTGTGTTTGCTTAAAATTTTAGTTACTAAAATAACAAGTTTTTGACTGAACAGGAAAAAACCCAACCATGCCATATTAGTTAATTTCTGGATGACTCTGCCACCTCGTGTTCCAGCTGCAGGAAACAGTAAATTACAAAAATGCAATTAACCATCATGGTACAAGTAGTGATAATACTTGATTCTCAGCATTGTAAGGTTTAGACTATTACTAGTGAAGCAGTAAAGCAAAGCAGGACTAAAGAAATAGCTGGCAACTTTTGTTCTCAACTTTGTGTTTTAGTAAGTCTAAAAAGCTTGACTTTTTAATCAGCCAAAATGAGTGGTGATATATGGGAGTGTTAATTCTGAAGTAATTCTGTGCCAACAGCCTGCATTATCATATGAATAAGCAGAGTAGCTAGTTGTGGAGTGAGCCCTGCGCACCAGAGCAACTGTCTTTTCACATAAATTTACTTAGAGCCTTTTGCCTTTGTTTCTGGTTGGTTTTTTTTTTAAGGTGTTACACTTAAGGTGTTTTTGGATAAAGAGAGCAGAGAGGGAGTTTTCTAAATCTGTTAATTGGCTGCAAGAGGTACCTCTAAAAATACTGCCCTCTGAGTGGCGGCATCAGTAATCATTACAGGGGGTTGAGGGCTTGAACTCAGGCACAGTCTAATCAGGACTGTGGCCGATGTGCCCTGTCCTGGATGTCAGTGTAGGGAATTGCATAAAACTGGGGAAGGAGGAGTGTTTAAGATACAGTACAAAAATTCCCATTTCCTGAAAAAGGTGCCTGTGATTGTTGGGAGATTGGGGTATGATGATAACCAAGAGTCTTTCCAGTCCTGTGTGCCTAATCCACAGCAGTGAGGCACCTCACAAAGGAAAGCTGGAGACTTGATGCTCACAGAGCAGTCCTCTTTCCTCACAGTTGCTGCTTTTCCACCCCTCTGACATGTTGGGGCACATCTGCTTGGCTGAATTTCCAGCTCCACATCCTTGTCACTTACCCAAGTGAGAATAAAATGCCTTCATATTTGGCACACCTAGTTTCCCAAGTGATGTCTTGTCCCTCAGGTCTTCCAGGTTCTCACTACAAAACAACTTAGTGCTATTGAACTGTGGAAACTCAGAGGCTGATGCTCTCCAGAGGGCAACTGTGGAGGCCACTATGATATTTAAGATGAAGCTGTTATATGAAGAGGGTTTGTGTGTGTATAAATGTTTTTTAAACATGAGTGCCCTACCAATATTCTACTGGGTATTAATTAAAATGCCTACAGTTCCGAACCTTTACAAATGGTAAGCTGGTGACTAGTTAGGGAGAAACCCTCCTGCTTAGGGGTGAGTTGTTTGTTAGTTTCAGTTGGGGCTTTTTTCCTATTCACCCATCTTGCCTCCTCTCTGAGTACAGTTCTTTAAATTTGTTGGTGCAAACTTGAACTTTCGTTTTTACAGGCTTATGTCTTTCATGGTTTTCTGACCACACAAAATAATCAGGATGTTTGGTATAGTGAGGATGTGTTATGTTCACAAAATGCTGTGTAAGCATGTTTGCACTCATTTCTCTGCAGAAGTATTATTTTTGCCCTTTCCTCTGCACTTCAGTACATTTGTGTTTCTGTTGGTGGCATGTCCCTTAACAACTCTAAAAGGGTTCTTTCCACCTCACAATTCTTGATTCAAAAAGCAGATTAGTTGCTTTCCAGATGAACAGAGAAGGTTGCTACGAAAGCTAAAAAACAGAAGGGGGGACGGGGAGGGAACCCAACAAAAACCACCAAACCACAAACATCAATTCAAAACTCAACCCAAAGCAAACAACTAGAATTCACTTGTCTCTAACAGAAAGTAGTGCTGTAGCCAAATGACAACAAATGCTGCTCTCCATTTTTCATTAGAAAGGGGACATAAGAATACCTTTCTGAGCAAGGAGTCTGCTCTACTAATTGTCTGAGATTTTTTAGGGTATGTGCACTGTGGTTTAGTTTACTTTCTAAGTGAATATTTGGTTCATGACCTCAGCCACCTTACTCTGAAGGGCTGTAAATAAGAGGAGAACGCCCTTGGAACTTTTCTTCACAACTGGCAGCTTGCTAACTTCAGCTTTTACCTTAGGGACTAGTGAGGCATATTTCAGCATTTCTGTTTGCAGGATTTGGCATACATACTTCTGATGCTGCTTTCTTACTTGATAATTCTCTCTGAGTGCTGGGAAGTGAGCATTAACCTCTGGTGATTCCTTTAAGTTTAGTTTGGTTGAAGCAGTTCTGATGTCAAGGATTCTGCTTATGTGAAAGGAACTATAAGACCTCTCTTCCTTTGTAAACTCACCAAATCTAAATCTTGATTGTGATAGGCTTCTGTATTGAGAAATCATTAATCTACACATCTTAGTATCCTCATTAATACTTTTTTCTGACAAAATTGATTTGTCAGTGGTTCCTTTGTGGTATTTGCTCACCTTATTGTATTTTTCCTACCATATAGAGCAGTTTCTATCCCTTAGCCCTAAAGTATGTCTCATAGATATTGCTGTCCATGTGTTTCTGGTTTAGCATAATTGTCTCATTTTTCAGGCATTTATATGAGGTTGTCTTTTGGCCAGGAAATGTATTCAGAACTTGAACTGATTTTAATAGTCCAAAATAATATCTTCACTGGTGTTTAGGAGCAGTACAGTTTTTGATGAAAATATCATTTGTGTTGGCTTTGCAGCAATATAATTGAATTTTATGGTCTGAACAATGAGAGACTCAAGTCAGAGGAAGAACTAATTTGAGTCAGATGGCTCCAGCAAGCCTACCTTTTGTTCTCACATCTAGTGGTGAAATAAAAGGAAGATAAGCAGCAATTACTGATTTAAGAATGGTTTGAACCCAGCCTCAATCACAGCTACTGTCTCATACATACAGCTGCCTCTCCATGGCACGGCCAGCAGTCAGCCAGGCAGAGCTGTGGCATGTGTGGAGCAGCTGCAGCACTGCTCCCTGATGTGCTTTGTGAGCTTCAGACACAGCATCACCTCTGCTGAGAGCCCCTCTTGGTGAACCCTCAGTAGGAACCCTCAGTTCCAAACTGTCATCTGAAGTTGTGTTGACAATTCAGTTATAAAAGAACCTGTTTTTCTCTCCCGTATGTGCCTGTTCTAGGTTAAGATGTGACTGTGTGCTTTGTATGCAAGGAGAATCTTCTCATTTTAAATGCAGAAGCTCAGACTTTCTAATCTCCCTGTGTTCTATCTGCCACAGAGACTGTCCAGCCAGATACTGGGCTGTGTAAAAGCCTGCAGTGGAACTTGCTGGTGGTTCACCTGAGCTCAAGCTCTCTGTGGCCTTGCTGAAGAATGCTCCTCTTCCAGGTAGCTACACTGCAGCCTTTAAGAGGTCCAGTTGTTCTTTCATTGAGCGTCACACTATTTTACAGAGAAAGAGATAGCACATAAAATACCTTTAGCACATAAAATAAGATTATCACTTTCAGAGATGAGCAGAGTGGTGGGTTTGATTTAGGTTGTTTATTTCTTTTCTAGACAGGTGTTACCTGGGACCTCAGTGCAATGCGTATTTTTGTTACGAGTTTATGCACTGTTTCTTCCCCTCTCTCACCCACCCATCCCCACAACTTTTGCATGAAAACAAAGCAGCCCTGGCAATTATTTGATTTTGTTTCCTCCTTATATTTTGACATGTCAATATCTAAAAACATATCTTTACACTTGCAAGAAGTAATTCTAAACTAGACACCAGAGTCTCTGTCACCTGGAATGAACACCAGTTTTAAGATGCTTTGCTGAATTCATCAGGCTTGCAGGAGACAGTGAAAGTTGTAAATTAAATCCTGCAACACTCTTTCAGTAGATCATAGTTACTTTATTTGCCTAAAATAAGAATCTAGAAGCAAAGCACAAAGCTAAATTCAGGACTTACTGCTATCTGTGGCAAAGCTACTACTTCCAGTCAGTCCTGGATTTTACCAGCCGTTATTATACGGAGCTTCCCAGAGGAGCCTACTGTCAAATATATTTACAGTACCTTTACAAATAATGAAAGCAAGTAGCAAGAGTGGGAAAAGGCATTGCAAGGTCACTTAAGCTATTGTGGTTTTTTCGAAAAATGTATGAAAAATAGAAAAATGAATTTTTATTTAGCTCAAAAAATTGAGGAAAGAAACATAGGCTTCCAAACCCATGAATCATATGACAAGTACAAAACTTCATGCTGCAATTGGAAAGACTTTATATAATGCTAGTATTATAAATATAAAAATTATTTCATTTAACCCCACAGTGCTCATTTGAGAATTGGCAAATCCTGCTTCAGGCTAAACTATTAAAGTAAAAAAAAAAAAAAAGGTATTCATATAATATAGATGGAATCACTGTACCCCCATAGGACTCTTACTTACCTCTAGTCTAAGGCTGACGTAGATATATTTGAGCCAAACAGGAACTACTACTACTACATATTGCAAAGCTGTTACTCATGTTGCTTTAATGAAACTGTTTCACACACTGAATAGCAATGTAACAACGCATAGAAAATTAGCTTGTTTGCCATTGATTAATGACAGATAATGTGTGCAGTTCCCCACAGTAGGACATTTGAGCAGTTCTCTGTCATGTACAAACTTGGGCTCATTAAGGCATGTCTTTACTTGCACAGTTTGGTTCAGCATAAAAGCCCACACAAACAGGAATGCACTTTAAAGATAACCAAGATTCATATTTAGCTTACTTACAGAGTAATGGAGGTGTAATGCACCTCCAAATTATTTCATTTAGATAAACAAGGCAAAGATTGAAGGATAGAAGAACAAAAGTTGCTTATTTCAACAATAGCTTGAAAAGAGACACAGGAGAATTACAGGTCAATACGTTGAAAGAAGAGGAGGAAAAAGTTACCAACCGTTATTCTTCTCAGTGTTGAATTTCAAAGAAGTAGCAACTTAGTAAACTTGTTTAGGTATCAGCTGTGCACGTGTAGGGTTATGTATCTCAAATGCCAGCCTTGTACAAGAAAGGTGTGTACAGATGAACTTAAAACCAAGGAGAGTTACAGTTCTCAGCTTCTCAAAAATGGACAGAATGTGTTTAAAAGAAAAAGGTTTTGACAGCTACTGCTGAAGATTCACTTCAATTCAGAGCCACTGTAATTTTCTCTGTAAATGAGAAAAGGAGTTTAAGACTCAGCTTTGTTTCTTTTCCTTTGTCAAATAGTGTAAGCTCACAGGTTTTACTACTTCTCATATTTAGTTTAAATCTAGATTTGCTAATAGACACACTGTAATAGCTTTTGTAACAACATTTTTAATACACCAAAGAAAATGTTTATCATCCAAAAATTGCTACTCCTATTCCATTAAATTGTCATACTTTTAAGTTCCACTATAAATTGTGTGAAATAAAGCTCCCCCCACCCCTAC